>JAXQQM020059792.1:0-43844 GCA_034641835.2 Pinus albicaulis
TTCCCTACCCTTTGGCAATTGTCACACCTTTTGACATATTCTTTAGCATCTTTAAATATGGATGGCCAATAATATCCTAGATGAAGGATTTTATAAGTTGTCCTCTTGTCAACAAAATGTCCACCACAAGGTTCATCATTACATGCCTTAGGAATCTCAGGCATCTCATCTTCCCAAACACATCTTTTGATAATAATGTCTGGACCTGTCCTGTATAATTCATTAGCAATCCATGAAAATTTTGCATTTTCATAAATGATTCTTATTTTATCTCTTGCATTCATAATTGAAGGGAACTTTCCTGAAAACAAATAATTGGAAATGTTTGCAAACTAGGTAGTTTGAGTAGTTATTGCAAAGATATATTCATCAGGGAATTTATCTTCAACTGGAGTATTGGCTTTAATGCTTTGGAGTCTAGATAGGAAATCAGCCACTGTATTTTGTTTTCTAGGCCTATCTAGAATGGTGATGTTAAATTCTTGTAAGAGAAATAACCATCTTATGACTCTGCCATTAGTGATTGATTTATTCATTAAATACTTAATTGTAGAGTGATATGTGTGAACAAAATTTTCATAGCATGTTATATAATGTATGAATTTATTTATAGCATGAAAAACAGCTAAGAATTATTTTTCAGTTACAATATAATTCAACTCTGAAGGAGTCAAATTTTTACTTGTATAGTAGATGGCATAAGGGATCAGGTCTTTTTGTCCCAACACAGATCCTAGGGTTGTATCTGAGGCATCTGTTGAGATATGAAAAGGTAATTTCCAGTTAGGTCCTCTTAAAATAGGTGCCTCAGATATTTTTGTTTTCAAGGTTTCAAATGCTAACTAGCAGTTAGAATTCCATTTGAATTCACAGTCCTTGGTGAGTAGTTTGAAAAGTGGAGATGCTATCTTGGTGAAGTTTTCTATAAATCTTCTATAGTATCCTGTAAATCCTATAAAACTCCTAACATCTTTTTGACAACTTGGAACTAATAGTCTAGAGATGACTTCAACTTTTGACTCATCAACTCTAATCCCATCTCCTGAGATATGATGTCCTAGGACAATCCCTTCAGTAAACATCATGAAACATTTTTCATGACTTAATGAAAGGTTTTCTTCTTTACACCTTTTTAGAAATTTTCCAAGTTTTCTAAGGCTTCTTCAAATGTATTACCATAGACTGTGAAATCATCCATATATACTTCTACACAATCATGTATTAGATCTGAAAAGATTCCCAATACTACCATTTGGAATGTTGCAGGTGCATTGCACAATCCAAAAGGTAATACTTGGTAGGCTTAAGTTCCCCAAATACAGGTAAATGTGGCTTTTTGATCCTCAAGTGCAACCTGAATTTTATTATAACCACTGAAACCATCCAAAAATAAAAATTATTTTTTGCCTGCTAATGTATCTAACACTTGATCTATAAAAGGTAAAGGAAAATGATCTTTAAGAGTAGCTTTGTTTAATTCCCGGTAGTCAATGCATACTCTCCATTTACCATTTTTCTTGGGTACAATCACCAAAGGAGAAACCCACTGACTATCTGAAATGGGATAAATAAAGTTGACATTTAACAATTTCTGCAACTCTTCTTTAACAATCTCCCTAAGGTTTGGATTCATCCTTCTCTGAGGCTGTCTAATTGGTTTACAATTTTCCTCTATGTAGATATGATGAGTGCAAGTCTTAGGGTTAATCCATTTCATATCAGTGTATTCCCATGCATATGCAGAGGAATGTCTCTGTAATATTTTGACTAGCTTCTCTTGTTGAGATTTTTCCAGGTTTTTATTTATGTTTAAGGTTTTTCCTGGAAATATTTCAATTGTAGAGCTGCCAAATTCTTCCATGGAGTAAAGAGACACTTGTCTTGATGATAAAAATTCAATATTGGATTCTTCCTAAAATTGTTCATGTTTGTATTTTGAAGAAGATTCATGATTTTCTAGGACATTTAGAATCTGACTATCTTCACTGATTTTTGAAATAGTGAAGAGAGGTTGTATATATTTTTCATCATCAATCCATTGATTATCATCTATTTCTGTGATTGTTCTCGCTGGAGGATACAAAGTAAATTTTTTGGTTGAACTACCATCAGAGATGTACATATCACCGGATCTACAACTAATGAAGGCATCAACTATAGCTAACCAAGGTATTCCTAGTATAATAGGATGTCCTCCTAAATCATTTTTAGGAGTTAGGATCATGAAATCCACAGGGTACTCCCAAGAATATAAGGACACTGAAATATCTTCTAATACCCCATCTGGTTTGATTATAGATCTATCTGCTAACTGTAGTAACGTGGGTGTATAAAGAAGATTAGGAAGCTTTAGTTTTTCCATGGTTTTCTTACTCATGATATTTATTGCTACTCCTAGATCAATTAATGTGTTTGGTATTTCAATTCCATTGATATGTGTTTTGACAACTGGATTTCTGGGATCTGGATATTTTGGAATAGCAATCTTTCCCATCATTATGTCTGTTATTTTTCCTACCAGTTGTATTATTTTTATCTCTTTTATTTTTCTTCCTGGTTTTTTCATACTCAACTCCTTTATTGTTTTAGCTAAGATTGGGATTTCCTTGATGGCTTGTAATAATGGAATCTTAATACAAACATTTCTCAGTTCATCTAGGAAATCATAGTTAGGCATTATAATTTGTTTCTCTACACCTTTATCAATTTGTAATCTTTCAGGAAAAGGAGGTGTAGTAGTAGATGTTGATGGTTGCTCTAACATAGGAGTTGAAATCACTAGTTCTTTTTGTTTTTCTTTTTCAATATTTTGGTTTTGAAGATATGTGCTTTCTTCAAAACTTTTATTCACCCATAGAGAATCTTCCTTAGAATTATTTTGTTCTTCTATAATTACAGAAGGCTTTCTCTTTTCAGGTATTCTTCCAAGCCTAAGTTGGACATCATTAAAGTCTAAAGGAGTAATTAAATAAGCTGGAAATTGTTGTCCTTCTATCATATATGTATTCTGAGGATTTTATTGTTGGGGTTTGGTATTGGCTGGGCAAGCAACTGGTTTGATTTCTGAGGAAATGGTAATGGAAGTGGGGGATTTTGATTCTGATTTTGAGGTTGTGGATTCTGCTGAGGATTTTGTTGAGGAGGAAAATTTGGATATGATGGATAAGATGGATAAGATGGTGGATATTGATAATACTGAGAGAACCTACCATAAGGATTTTTTTCTCCTTGAGCCCAAGATTGAGATTGATTTTGAAATTGGGGCCAAGGTTGCTGCCAAGAATTCCAATTTCGTGGGGGTTGATTATACATTTGATTATTAAACCCTTGTGTTTGAGGTCCCTGCCAAGGTCTTCTAGAGACACAATCAAGAGATTCTGTGGAATTTGTGGTTGTTTCTTCTTGAAAGACAGCTTTAAGGCCAGAGATTGAAGGACAATCCTTGGTCTCATGATTTTCTGAACAAATTGCACAAGTCTCTATTACTTTTGCATCAAGAGGACACTCTCTTAAGGCATGATTCTTTCTACATTTGGGACAAAAGATTGCTAAGGCATCAGTTTCGGCTTTCTGCTTGTTTTGTAGCTTCAGGGTATCTATTTTCTCACTAAGACTCCCTAGAATATCAGTTTTGAATTCATCAAGCATATTTCCTATTTCTGCCCTACTTACTGTTCCAATTGCAGATTTGATTACCCTTGCAAGGGCAGGGTCTCTTGGTCCTTTCAGAATTTTAGATTTTCCTCTTGAGAGATTAATACACAGTTCTCCTATATCAGGTAATGAAAGTTGAGATATATCTTCTTTCCCCATCATGTTAAGGATATATATCCATTCATCTCTAATTGTTTTTAACAAAAGAGCTTTCAAAGTATCTTGATATAAATTTTTCATTTTTTTCATTTTAATGTTATAGTTAAATCTTTCAAGTAAATCTTCCAGATTTTCATCCTCTTTTTGCATCATTTTTAACACTTCTTCCTTATGGTTGACTGGTATACAGTAATCTAGATATCTGTCTAGAAACACAATCCTCATATCATTCCATGTCCCAATAGACCTAGTGATTAGACTCATAAACCATTTTAGTGCTGTTCCTTTCAATGTTGAAGGGAACAATTTAAGTTTTTGAGCATCTTGAAGATAGTCATAAGTTCTGCATAGAACTTCAAATTCAAATAAGAATGTCTCAAGGTCTTCACTTTTCAGTCCATGAAAATTTGGAAGAACATAGGGTGAGATATTTTTCATGGTAGCATTTGTTTCTTCATCTATTATAGGGAATCCAAAGGAGTTTTCAATTCCCCTTCTACCTCTACCTCCTTATGCATTTCCTCTACCTCTACCTCCCTCTGCATTTGCTCTTCCTCTTCCTCTGTCTCCTCCTCTACCTCTACCTCCTCCAAATAGCAAGTTTTCTCCATTAAAGTTTTCTCCTTCCCCTTCTCCTCCTACTTCTCCCCTTCCTGCCATGATATATTATTTCAAACTAATATAAGGTTAAGTATGGAGAACTAATTGTTCTTCTGGTTCTTCTATCAAGGGTATATTGAAGAAAGATTCCTCCTCTTCCTCTTCACTAGGGATTTGTAAATCTTCTGCTGGAATATATTCTCTTGTGGAAGTGAAAAAGGTTATTCCTTCTGTAGGAGTCCTTGGATCTTCTTCCTCTAGAATTGCTTCAGTGGATGAAGTGGGAGATCTTCCTGATTGGATATCTGATCTTGAAACTTTTGAAAGCATATGACCAGTATAGTATGGAATATGGGTTTGAGATGGAGGTGTGCTACTTCTTGGTCTTGGTGGAGTGAGTGGTATTGTGGGAATTAAGCTTATGCCTCTTATAAATCTACCCCTAGAGTCTCTTTCTCTACGCATATCATTGTTTTTGGGATGTAAGAAATAAGGCTACCTAGTTACACTTCCCCGGAAACGGCGCCAAAATGTTTAGTCAATTTAGTGTCCTAAATTGTTAACATAAATTATCGACCAGGGCTAGTAAACTGATGAAGTGTAATGCAATGTATGTGCCTAAGTGTCCCTTTTTCTTACTTCGTTGTTTTAATGTTTTGTTGATGTTTTGGGAGTTTTATATTTTGATCCTTAGCATTCTATTCTAAACTAGAAAGATGAGGTTAAATCTATTAAAAATTAAGGAAAATGAAATGTTGTGAAATGAATTAAAGCAGAGTTTTATTTACAAGTTTTTGGAGTCTATTTCCTAATTAAGAAATGATGAAAACTAGAAATCCTAATCCATGGATATTGCAGCTTAATTGAAGATTCAAGAAATGAAAACAACTAATAACTCAAACATTACAACTGAACCTTATTCATTCAATCAAATTTTATTGGAATAGTTTTTGAAAGAGATTAATTGTAGTGTAATGAGGATCTACTATGACATAAAATAAAATGTTGAAACAATCAATAACTCAAAAACATTACAACTGAATCTTATTCATTCAATCAAATTTTATTGGAATAGTTTTGAAAGAGATTAATTGTAGTGTAATGAGGATATCCTATGACATAAAATAAAATGCTGAAACAATCAATAACTCAAAAACATTACAATTGAATCTTATTCATTCAATCAAAGATTATTGGACTCCTATATATAGAAAGGAGGTTTTGTAAATTGTATCATCCAAAAATTGTTCATTCATGTAATGTATTGGAGGTTTCCCCCTCGAAGTGGCTTATTTCTAAGGCGTTGATATCTCTTTTCTTCTATTTTTGGAGCTGGTTTCACAACATTTGGTATCAGAGCTTTATGAGATTCTGGGAGTTTATTTGCCCAAGCTTGAGTCATAAATAACATTTTTAAGCTGCAATTTTTCTATGAAGTTTGGGCATTTGAAATGTTTAAGTGCGGTGAAATCCCAAGGGAAGATCTTATAAAATTTGACAGTTCATGATATTTTCGGAGATATGATCGGTGGAATTTAGGTCTGTTTTTTCAGGATCCTAAAAAGGTCATCGTGGAATTTGCACTATAAATTTTTTTCTACAAATTCTTAGAAGCTGAAATTAATAGGGTGTGAAGCCAAAATCCTAAGGAACATTAGAAAAAAATTTCAGATCTTGTTTCACAATATTTTTGGAGATATGATCTGTGGAAGGCAGTGCTTTTTCAGGCTCCTGAATTTCATCTCAAAGAAGTGATCGTGGAAAAATCTTCATAACTCTCTCTCTGAGCATCGAATTGGAGTGCCATAAAAATTGGTCTCTAGTACCCAGACTATAGTTTCTTGGATATCATTTTCAGAGCTGAAGGATGAAACAGTGACACGTGGCAAGTCGTACAAGCTCATTGTACTGAACCAGTCCATAATTAGGTCATTGTGGGAGATTGGACACAAATTTGTCTTGGAGAATCCAAATCAAGTAAGACTTGTGGCATTCGAAAGATAATTCAGAGGAATACATCAGTACTAAAATTCAAATATTTAAGTTCTTCAATTACAGAGATAATCCAATTTCAATATCGAGCTCCTCAAAAGCAAGAAAAAGGTGTGTATTTTTGATACAGATTGCATAATTCTTGTTTGAAGAATCAATTTGAATTGATTCCAAGGGCATATTGTAGAATAGATATCAGTATTGGGTTCTAAAAGATGCCTCGTAAAAATAATTCAACACCCATTAAGCCTTCAAAAGGCTCTACTATGACTCATGAAGATGAAGAATTGCAACATGATCTATCAAAATTACAAGAGCAAGTGCACCAAATTTCGCTCTCGTAAAGAGCAACAAAAAATGAAATGGAAGTTTTGAAGAAAGGCATGGAAGCTAAGATGGATGGCATGGAAGCTGGCATGGAAGCTAAGATGGATGACATGAAAGACAACATGGAAAACATGAAGAATGATCTAAAAGCAAACATCGAAGGTTTGACAAAGTTGATACAAGAAATGTTTCCTAATGGTGAAAAGATAGTAGAAGAACCTCATGATGAGAACAAAATAAATGTCAATCGTGATTTCATAAACTCTAATGTTGGCAGGAAGAACCACCATATTCCAAAAATGGATTTGAGGAAGTTTGATGGAAAGGATCCTGTAACATGGATACTACAGATGGAGCAATATTTTGATCTCCATAACGTGCAAAACACACAAAAGGTACGCATTGCAGCTTTACATTTAGAACAAAATACATTTGTATGGTATCGATGGCTTTGCTCCCATAAAAAAATTGTCACTTGGTCAATTTTTACGGAGGAAATGATAGCACATTATGAGGATACAAAGAGCAACACCTTCTTTAGCCAATTCATAAATCTCAAACAAAAGGGTTTAGTGGGGCAGCACATTGAGGACTTCCAAAAATTGAATATAAGGGTAACTGATATTCCAGAGGAACACAGGATTGATCTCTTCATAGGTACTCTAAATGATAACATCCAACATGAAGTTCGTGTTTTGGAACCTGATTCATTGGAGAAGGCATTCAGGTTGGCAAGAAAAGTTGAATGTAAAATTATGGCGACAAGGAAGCCTACCACTCAATTCTATAAAGAAGGAAGTGTTGCTACGTCTAGATTTCCACAACCTACAAGGTTGACACCACAACAATTGGAAGAAAAAAAGAGCAAAAGGGCTTTGCTACAGTTGTGATAGAAAATACACTAAAGGTCATAAGTGTGCTGAGAAGAAATTATTTTACATAGATTGTGAAGGGGAAGAAGAAAATGAACAAGAAGAGGATATACACCAGGAACCAGCCCTAGAAGAGGAAGAAATGAATCCGACCATATCGTGTAATGCACTGGCAGGAATTACCACTCCTCAAACTCTCAAAATAGAAGGACATATCAAGAAGAAAAGGGTAATAGTGTTGATTGATTCAGGTAGCACCCATAATTTTATTCATTGTAAGGTAGCCAAGGAATTAAATTGTTTCATATACCCAGCACCAGAATGTCAAGTGATGGTTGCAAATGGAGGAACTATAAATTGCTCTGGAAAATGCCATAATATCAAGCTAACCATGGGGGAATATGTATTGACTAGTCCAATGCTTGCCATTCCTATGGGGGGTGCTGATGTTGTACTAGGAGTACAATGGTTACAATCTTTGAGGACGGTAGCTTTTAATTTTCAAGAACTTTTCTTGAAATTTTTTTCAGAAGGAAAGGAAGTCGAATTACGGGGTATTGCAGGGAAGCCAGGAAGGATAATAAGCTCTAATGTCATGATAAAGCTTCTAAAGAAAGAACAGCGAGGCGTAATTGCACAATTATGCTCACTAGAAGTTCCAACATCAAAATCATCTATTTCTGCAGATCTCCAACAAGTCTTGGACAATCATTCAAAGGTGTTTGAAACTCCCAAAGGACTCCCACCTATTCGTGATCATGATCATGCTATTCATTTGATTCTAGGAAGTGTTCCTCCAAACATCAGGCCTTATAGATATCCTTACTTCCAAAAGAGAGAAATTGAACATATGATTGCAGAAATGTTAGAGGCAGGTATAATTCAACCTAGTCAAAGTTCTTTCTCTGCTCCTGTAGTATTGGTACACAAGAAGGATGGATCATGGCGAATGTGTCCGGATTATAGGGAGCTCAATAAGCTCACCATTAAAGACAAATTTCCCATTCCTGTGATTGATGAATTATTGGATGAATTACATGTAGCAATTTATTTTACCAAGTTGGATCTTCGTTCAGGATATCATCAAATTAGAATGAAGACTGAAGATATTCCAAAAACAGCATTTCGAACTCATGAGAGTCATTATGAATTTTTGGTCATGCCTTTTGGCCTTACCAATGCACCTTCTACATTTCAAGGGTTGATGAATTCCATTTTCAAACCCTTCCTTAGAAAATTTGTCCTAGTATTTTTTGATGATATACTAATCTACAGCAGGTCTTGGAAGGATCATGTTGAACATGTTGACAGGGTGCTCAAACTATTGCAGGAGAAACAATTATATGCAAAAACATCCAAATTTTTATTTGGAGTACAAGAGGTGGAATATCTGGGTCATATTGTATCTCACGAGGGTGTTAAAGTAGACCCTAACAAAATTAAAGCCATTAAGGAATGGAAAGTCCCCACGACCATAAAGCAGTTGCGAGGATTTCTTGGCTTAACAGGGTATTATCGCAAGTTTGTTAAGAATTATGGGAGAATAGCAGCACCTCTAATAACATTATTGAAGAAAGATGCATTTTCATGGACTCCTGAAGCAACTAAGGCCTTTGAACATCTTAAAGAGGCAATGTGTCGAGCACCAGTCTTAGCTACGCCAGACTTCACAAAAACCTTTATTGTGGAATGTGATACCTCAGGAAATGGAATTGGTGTTGTTTTAATGCGGGAAGGAAGACCCATTGCTTTGGAAAGTCATCCAATCAAAGGAAAGTATTTACAGAAACCTATTTATGAGAAGGAAATGTTAGCAATACTGCATGCACTAAAGAAATGGCGAACTTACCTAATGGGAAGACACTTCAAGGTAAAAACTGATCATGATACTCTTAAACACTTTTTGGAACAAAGACTATCATCAGAAGAGCAGCAAAAATGGGTCACAAAGATGTTGGGTTATGACTTTGAAATAATCTACAAAAAGGAAAGCTTAATGTTGTTGCAGATGCACTCTCAAGAAAGAATGAAGAGGTGGAAGCATTGCTTTGTGCCATTTCTATTATCAAACCAGATTGGATAACTGAAGCAAGAGATGAATGGAAGAAGGACAAAGATGTATGGACACTCATTCAAAAGTTGCAGCAAGATCCTAGTACATCTGATACATTTAGTTGGAAAAATGATTCCTTATGGTACAAAGATCACCTATATCTTTGTAAGAATTCCCAACTAAAACAAAAGATTCTTCTGGAATTGCACACTTCTCCTTTAGGAGGACACTCAGGATTTTTAAAAACTTACCACGGGGTGAAGAAAGAATTTTTTTGGGATGGCCTTAAATCTGATATTCAAAAGTTTGTGGCGGAATGTTTGGTTTGCCAGCAGAATAAAGTGGAAACAATTAAGACCACGGGACTTCTACAACCTTTATCCATTCCAAGTCAACGTTGGGAGGAGATTTCAATGGATTTTATCACAGGTTTACCTAAGTCCGAAGGAAAGAATGTCATCATGGTGGTAGTTGATAGACTTACCAAGTATGCACACTTTTGTGCATTATCTCATCCATTTAAAGCAAGTACGGTTTCTACTACATTTATGGACAGAATTCAAAAGCTACATGGAAGCCCAAGGGTTATTGTGAGCGACAGAGATCCCATTTTTACTGGAAATTTTTGGACGGAGTTATTTTATTGTTTGGGTACTCAATTAGCTCATAGCTCATCTTATCATCCTCAATCTGATGGTCAAACTGAGATAGTAAATAAATGTTTGGAAGGATATCTTCGTTGTTTTGTATCTGATAAACAAACACAATGGGTCAAGTGGTTACCTCTTGCTGAATGGTGGAATAACACTTCCTTCCATACTGCAGCAAAAATGACCCCATTTATGGCACTTTATGGATATCATCCACCATCCATCACATCATATTTAAGGGAAAATTCGAAGGTTCAAGCGGTGGAAGATCACATCGAGCATCAGCAAGAAGTTCTCCAACTCTTAAAGGATAACCTGAATTTGGCACAAAATCGAATGAAACAACAGGCAGATCAACATCGTAGCGAGAGAAGTTTTGATGTAGGAGATTGGATATTTTTACGGCTACAACCATACAAACAAATTTCCCTCAAGCAAGCTAAGAAGGATAATAAATTATCGCCAAAGTACTATGGTCCTTACAAGGTGTTACAAAATATTGGTACTATGGCATACAAATTGGAGCTTCCTGCTTCTTCACGAGTGCATCCAATTTTCCATGTTTCATGCTTAAAGAAGGTTATAGGTGAAAATCTTCCAGTTCAAACAATATTGCCAGAACTTGATGAGGAAGGAAAAATCATATTGGAACCTGAAGCAGTCACAGAAACAAGAACTCGACAGCTACGAAATCGATCAATTTCAGATTATCTCATCAAGTGGAAGAACTTACCCACTAAAGATTCTACATGGGAGGATGAGAAGTTTATACAGAAGCACCCAGAGCTACTCAAGCATTGAGGACAACACCTTTTTGGAGGAGAGGGGCATGTTAGGTCCCTATATTACTAGTATAGTCCCTTATTGTTATTAGTGTAACCCCCTTATTGTTATTATTGTACCCTTCTAACCCCCATTTTGTTATTATTGTGCCCTTAAATTATTATTGTTAGGTCGGCTAGGATTACATTATGGCCACATGGACTCTTGTATATAGAAAGGAGGTTTTGTAAATTGTATCATCCAAGAATTGTTCATTCATGTAATGTATTGGAGGTTGCCCCCTCGAATTGGCTTATTTCTAAGGCATTGATATCTCTTTTCTTCTCTTTTTAGAGCTGGTTTCACAACAAATAGCTTTTGAAATATATTAATTGTAGTGTAATGATGATCTCCTATGACATAAAATAAAATTTTGAAACAATCATTGTACTTATAAGTCACTCGTTATTATTCAATAAACTGAACCCAAGGAAACACAATGACTGTGAAATAAGAAAGAAATCTGGAAAGCAAGAAGTAAAGAAAGATACTAAAACAGAAATTAAAATGACTTAACCAGAAAACACATGAAACCTCCTCGAATAGCAGGGGCCCTCTGCTACCAATTCGGTGTAATCCTTTAGCTCCTTAAAATTGTAATCAAAACAACATCAAGGCTAATCTCCTTTTATTAAAATAGTGCTTCTAAAACAGAGTATCACTGTAATTCCGAATATGTTATCAACCATCATTTCTTGGTTCTACAGAGCTTAATTTATATTCAAATTCATAACTAATGTTAAAAAAAAATAGGTACAGGTGTAATATTCAAGTTAAATTTGAATTGAGACTCTTTTGAGACTCATGATTTGCTACAAAGAAAATCAGGAGTCCTAATTCTTGTAGAAAATAGTTTCTTTGACTCTTGCTTTGACCATTGGATTAGACATCTCCAGTTGTCGATTCAATCCTTATGGATAGGAAGGAATCATGTAGGGAAGATTTGAGAACTAACCATGTGTGCCTTTTCTCCAATTGACACATGCATCATACTTAAACACAAAAACAACTGCAGAACACTTGACTGGCTATAGAATGCCTGTATTCTATAGCTAAACTGTTAAAAATTATTAAAACAACAAAAATCATGAAAATACAACATGTTAATCATTTGTATGTAAAATTTAAGCAATATTAATCATTCTTAATTGATTTTTAGGCTTATGAAGTGATAAAGAAATGATGAAATGAAGTGAAGGTTTTAAAAAGAGAAGTCAATTCTAGGGCTCAATAGTAAGTTCTAGGTGAAGTTTACCCTACCATTGGATGACCGCATGCACTATAAAGTAGGAAGAATAGCTCAGACAAGGGTTTTGTATCGTAACCTGTATGTATTTTCTTTATGCTGCATGGTTCTCTGGGCCTGTAGCATTTTTTTCATGACTAATCAACCCACTCCTGCTGCCAATAGTCCCCCATAATCAAGATTCATTTTTGACGCTAAAATGACGACTACTAACCCTGCGGAAGCTTTGGAACCTACAGAGCCAGAAATTGCAGAAATCCTAGAGATTGGGCCTGAGGATGAGGAAATTAATAGGATAATTGCGCTCTAGCTCCCTACGTAGAGGATTGGCTTCAAAACCAGTGAAAGGAGCATCGAAGGGACCAGAGTGACAAAAGTGACCCCCCTGTCAACCCAAAGGAGGCCGCAGGACCAAGCCAAAAGGGCTTGGACACAGCTACGGAAAAGGATGCACAGCCGCCACAGACTGCCGAAACGGATGCCGTCGCTGAGACTCAGGTTGGTTTTCAGCTAGACCTGAGCATGAGAGGGTTGAATGAAAAAAATAACACCTCTGCCCAGGGTGCGAAGTGGCCAGGCGAACCTGCAAAAGGGTCCCAAAAGAAACAGTGCACCCAATGTAAGGAATATGATGTGACAGTCACACTAACTGACAGTGACCTCGAGAAAATCACAGATGCAATTACACTAGCTACAGAGGATAAGTGGGCAGCCATAGAGGAATGAAATAAGGTTGTGATCACCACCATCTAGGCTGAGCTTCGTACCCTCTAGTTGAAGACAGATAATATGCAGACCAGTGTAATTCAGGTACAGACTCCCTTGGCAACCAGTAGTGCAGCGCTAGCTATGGAAGAAAGTCGTCTCTAATTTTTGTCTAGCACTTCCCTTGTAGGAATCCAACTCCAAGCAAGTACAGGGATGTAGTTGGATCTGGCCAAGTTTCCCCATGAGGCATTACAGGGCCTCCACACCGGCATGTTCTAGGAGATCCACCATCACGACCAGAAAGTACACCAACAGCTTGGTATGGCCGAGCAAACCATCACCCAGCAGAACGCTGAAGTACTCCTCACTGTCTCGCAATAGGTGAAGCTTGAAACAGTGATCCACCAGCTCTACATGGAGGTTACAGAAGATTTCTTAGCCACAGCCACACCTCGAGCTAAAGTTGAAGGATTGGTTGCAACGTTGAAGGCGTCTAGGATATAAATCCAGGTCATTAAGACGTAGCTAGAGAAGCAAATCAGTGACCTATAGGCCAAACTGCAACCTGAAACACACCCAGAGGTACGCGCCCAATGTGCTACGCTGGAGACCGTAGGTACGGACACCATTACAGGACAAATTTCTCAGGGTGCACAGTTTCTCAAGACAACCCTACAGTTATGGACCAAAATCTAGCAAGATCCGATCCTCCAAAAAATTAGTTAGGAATTGTGGTAGAAAGAGGAAGCTTTTGAGAATATTGGGGCTACCTTACCCACTTTGGTCCTTACACAATGTCTGGGCCATCTAAGGACCAAAAAATCGCTTCAAGATGAGATTGAGGAACTCCAACATAAGAAGGACATCCTCAGAGAATGCTTCAAGCCGTGGACTATTGCGGCCTTCCAGCTCTCACAGGATGTTGATGGTGCTGTGAAGCGACTAAATAAAAAACTGGAGAGCGTCACCACCGTGACAGAAGGATCGAAATCAAAAAATCTCATGGAAATTGCACAGAGCACTGCTACTTAGAGTCTATAAGTGCTTCCCTCACTAGTCGCAGCCATCAATGCATTGTGCGCGTAGGTGGAGACCCCGCCACCACAGTGACGTGGGACGAGTCACAATATTGTGTTGGGGGGCTGTTGGAATAGGGTCTCCTACAAGAGCTATGAAATTGGTCCATTTTGTATATTTTTTATTATATTTAGTCCAGCACATGGGTTTTGGGGTAGGTCAAAGCCTATAATACATTGTAAGTGGGCCATGGGCAGACCAAGAGTCCACAAACCGCGGTTTGTGGACCAATGAATGTGTAGGCTAAAGTACTATAAATAATTGAACCTTTTTTAGTTGTAAGATAGACTTGGATTAAGATTGATGCAAATTGTGAATTAGTAGATCTGTTATGGTTTTTGGGGAAAGGACTCCTGCTGGATGTGTGCATGGAGATCCTCAGTCCTGCTCTATGTGGACCCTGCTGCTGTGTGCGTAGGTTGAGTTTTTTGGGTATTGTAAAAGGAACTGAAGGATTAATGAATGTGGAAGGCTCTTGGAATCTCTGAATCTATTGGATCTGTGATATCTGTTTATGTATGCTCTGTGTCGTTCCAATTTTATCGAATGTCTCCGAAGAGACATCTGATAAAATTGGAATGACATAGAGCATAAATAACCGAACCTGGGTTAGGACCCCTCAAGCCAACAAACCGAGATTATACAATCTAATTCATCATGAGTTGTGGCATTGAGAAAAGATGCACATAGACATTATTTTCATAAAAAAAAAAACTAGAAGGTATGAGGGCTATGTTTCATCTTTTGCTAATCATCCCTATCCTTCTCTTTGGTTCATATTTAAGCATGTGGAACCAGTATCTTTTATTCCTAATCTATCCTTTTTGACAAGTCAAGTTTGAATGATTTGACAAGATCTTTTTCACTAACTTATAAACAAAAATTTAAAGCATGTTTAGACATGATTAGGCTAGATGATTGAACAAGGTCTCCATTTTGAGCAAGTAGTGGAATTTAAGCTTGCACACTTTCAGCATCACTATTTTTTCGGTATGGGGTCGTACCTATTTTCAAATCTGCCCTCTTTTTCCTTTTTTCTATGTTTTTGTGTCTTTTGTGGCTTTTTCTTATTTTTCTCAGGCAGTGTTATGTACAATGAATGAAAGCTTGAAACTAGGACTCTTGACAGAAATAGTGTTTGAGCATCCTGCCATTAACAGGACCTCCAAATAATTCTTATCCATTCAATCTGTTGGGGTTCCCATGTTTTGGCCAGGTTGACAAGACCAAAAGATGAGACAACATAGAACCACTTTCAGACCTTAGGATCTAGCCCTCCTAGGTCCAGAGAGGGATCTCTCTATATGAGTCAAAGGGTATGTCTTTGAAGCTCTAAGTTATGATTTTAGGCTAGTTATAGGCTCAGGGTTGTTTGTTTGATTGTTTGTGTTTGGTTGTTGGGAATCTGGAAAGGATGGTCCAGTATAAGACAATGATGAGCATAGAGGGAAACATGCTAAGACAGATAACTCAGGGAACCTCAAGGCCATTGGGCTATGGATTCAAGAAAGGATTTACTTACATCAATGTGCAAGCTTTCAGTTCGGCTAGTCATCTAGAGCATTTGGATCTTAATTTATGATGGGTGAAGTGGAACATCAAGGACTGAAACTGAAAGGAGGAGACCAACCAACTCTGTCTATAGATCAGGCCAGAGGTCATTTAACTCCAGACCTGCTTAGACAAAATCAGAGATAGGACAAGGGATCTTAGAAAGGCTTAATGAGATAGCAAGGTCCTAGAGAGGCAGAGGCAAGGTTCTAGACCTCCTAGGGTTCTCAACTCATCCAACTAAATCCTAGCAAGAACATCTAAATACAGATTTCATTAATTCACACATCAGAGAGCAGGCAATAACATCCACTACACTAGTTAAATCAATTGAAATCAATATTCAGATTCACATATAAGAAGAAAACATAAAGGGCTGGGAGAGCAGCAACATAAGGTACCTATCAAGGGTAAATCTTATGCCAAACTTCTGATGCGAGCCTAAAGAAACGTAATGAAATGAGAGCAAGTCAATCAGAAATACAGAGAAAGGAAAACATCACCATCTGCTTTAGATGAGGATCCAAAGAAACATGCTTGTCATATTAAAAACAACACCAATCAGGTACATCATAGCCCATAGCTTGAACATTCAGCTTGAATACATCATATCTCAACCTATCTTACAATATTACACAGAGCACTTATCTCAAGAGGAAAACACTTTCATTTCTCTGATATCTCATCAAAAACCACTACAATACTTTCCTTCTACGTTTTATAGCAGAAGAGACACACACAATCGACTGAGGAGGTAGGTGAACACTAAATGTATCATTAAACACAGAACAGAGAAATAGGGCCGAGGCCCATTTTGTTTAAATGCTGAGTATCTAATTGCTGTCACCTCTTTATGGAGGAGTGATTTTCTCTGGATATGACTTTGACATATTTTGGCCGTGCTACTGTACTTGTGATTTAAACAAAAGTAAATAAACTACTGAGAGGTCTGCCATATCAATGCTTTGGTGATTTTGAACTGGTGTCTGGTGGAAATTCCTTCAGGGACATTGTCCATAATAAAATTTGTATGGGCGCCTTGTACTTGATGAAGAATAACATTCTGCTGATGAATAAACCCTGATGTTACCTTTTGTTGTGCACAAGACCTCCTGATCGATCCTCGGGGTCTTTAAACTGGTGCTTTGCCTCTTAAACTACCGGTTTAAGGCTCTAGATCTTCATTAGGGTACCTTAATCTCCTTTTCCTGCATTAAAACACTTTGTCGCTCTACATCTATCTCTGACAGGTTAGCTTGGGTTTTAATGGCACTAGGAGATTTTCTACCGAGTCGGAAACCTATTCTCTTAAATGACCGTCTTATCTTCACCTTCCCGGGTCATTTTTTTATAAATTATGCCTCTGCAAATGATATTTTTGACTCTCGATTTCCTTGCAACAGAGACACGCACCAAGGCGGCCATCAGTTCTTAATAACCCTACAAAATACACAAACAAGTTAAGGCAATCATGAACGGAGTGGCGGATGATGTGGAGGAGGAGAGAGGTGGAGCAGACGGTGACATGGCAGAGAAAAATGCAGAGGAACAATGGAAATCTGTTCTGGTGGAGGTGGCAGTCCGCAGAGCGAAATACGAACGAAAAAATGTTAAAAATGTGAAACGAACACATCATATGCGATGGAATGGGAGGAAGTATAGAGGGTGCACATGGAACCGACGTGGCGAGATGGGAGACAGTGGGATAGTCAACAGCAGACGAGCAAATCTCGACCGTTGATCTTCGCGGAGATCGACGGTGGAAAACGATGGACAGCGGGCTAGGATATGGACTATCGCGCGTGCATCTTCATTAAACATCGTGCATCTTGGGTGGGTGGTGGCCGTTGGATGGCCCGCTGCAGATCGGATGGTCAATGGTCATTTCGCTGGGCATCCGCATCCGGGAGATAATGCGTGATGGATCGGGTTAACGGGCAGTTTTGGGAAAGTATAGGAGGACACGCAGCGAACGGTGAGTGGAATCGCTGGGCCATGGGGGAAAACCGCCAAGCGCGCGAGGGTGGTACGAAATAAACCGGCGGTTCTGAACAGTGTGCAGGGACGGGAGTGGGGACCACTGATTGGGCGAACTCCACACCGTTGGATCGTACTTTAAACAGACGGTGGAGATGAAAGTGGGGGACTTTATAAGGAAAATGTTATTATAAAGTTTCATGGTTTATGGTAAATGCCCTCGGGGACAGTGCTTAGGTCACGATGTTAGGTTACATGGGAAAAAAGGGCATGGGGCTAGCGGAGAAAGGGCTAGGCCTGTCATATAGTCGGAAAGTGGGTTTTAAAGCCATTTCAGATGAAATTAAAGGCCAGAAGGGGTAACGGTAGGGAGATGGAGGAGAATTTGGGAAAACAAAGGGTGTGGGCAGAATTTGGAGGGTTTTTGGAGAGTGAAAGGAAGTAAAAAGTGGTGTCTTGCAGGAGTATGAGGGGCAATGCGGGCCTTTTAGCAATGGGACAGCAGATAGGATTTATTCAAGGAAAAGCACTCAGAGACTTCAAGGAGAATGGTTTTTCAGGGGAAAGGCATTCCTTGAAGGCTCCACAATAATCTAGCCCCCAGCTTGCTTGTCAAGAATTTCATAGGGGGGGCTAATAGTGGCTCCACATGGGGATGGCTTCTTCTTGAAGGAGTCAAGAAACCAGAAATGATCTCTAAAGTAGGCCAGATGCCTGCTGCTTGGCACATCCCTTTATTTCTTCAATTTTAGCTGCCACAATATGATAGAAACATCAGCAGAAAACATTTTCCCAATCAAATCTACCTACCCAAACTGCAGTCCTATCATTTTTTCTTCTTTAGGGTGCATTTGAGCTAGCAGACCCTTTACATTTTATTCTCAAAACAGGAAAAAACCTATTCTAAATCTACCCTTATTGCTCCATGAGACCAGATTAGACAGTTGGCCTCATATGCTTATCTACCTAACCTACTACCTGTTGGGGTTAAACTGTCCAACAGATTTCTTCTCCTACATTCTAAGACAGGAAATTGAAAAAAAGCCAAGCTAGGATTAAGCTGTCTGACTTGCTGTGGAGTGAAGACTTGTGGAAAACTAAAAACAAAACTGTGAAGGCATGAAATCTGCAGCTTTGAAATATCCTTCTTTTCCTATGACTCAGGTTTTGAGCATATCAGAGTCACTTTTGTTTTTTCCATTTCAACTCTGGTTTTAAGCATGTTAGAGTTGATTCTTCTTTTCACTGCTGGTCTAGATTTTGAGCATATTAGGATCAGATTCTTTTCTTTCTTTGGCTCAGGTTTTGATCATATTAGAGCCAATATTTTTCACTTTTCAGAGGTCCATGCTTTGAGCATGTTCGAACCTCTACCTTTTCTATTTTTGGAAACATTTTCTCTTTTTTCTTAAAAGTAAAACTGCAATGGTATGTACAATGGAAATGGAACTGGAAATGAAAATTAGCAGAAGTAGTGTTTGAGCATCCTGCCATTGACAGGACCCCCAACCAGCTCTGTACCATCAAGTTCTTGTAGGAAAAATACATTAGGACCCACAGTGGCTTGAATAATATATGGACCTTGCCATAAGCTGTCAAACTTGCCATGTTTTCCTTTTTCCTCCCTCCTTGAATCCCATTTCAGAACATGGTCCCCAACTTTGAAATCTGAAGCTTTGGCTCTTTTGTCAAACCATTGCTTTATGATTTCCTGCATTCTGATAGCTCTGCTATAAACTTTCTCCTTTGTTTGCTGCAGATGGATAGTTTCATTGATCCTTCTCACCATGTTGTTTTCCTCTGTCTGGATCTCTTGAACAAGCTTAATCACTGGAACTCCAAGGCTCGTGGGAAAAACTACTTATGTTCCATAAACCAGCTGGAATGGTGACATGCCAATGGATTTCTTTGTGGCGAGCCTGTCAGCCCACAAAGCATGTACCAACTTTTT
Organism: Pinus albicaulis; assembly: GCA_034641835.2. Taxonomy (NCBI): domain Eukaryota; kingdom Viridiplantae; phylum Streptophyta; class Pinopsida; order Pinales; family Pinaceae; genus Pinus; species Pinus albicaulis. Next base: position 19,640 of record JAXQQM020059792.1, read on the forward strand.
ATGCCATGAATTTTTGTTCTCTTCCAGCAGCTTCTTGATGATTGTAACCAGGCTTTTATTTGATGATTCAGCCAATCCATTACCCTGGGGGTAATAGGCAGTTGAATGACCAAGTGCTATTCTGTACCTGTAACAGAAATCAACCATTCTCTTAGATCCGAAAGCAGCAGCGTTGTCAGTGATTATTTTCCTTGGACAACCAAATCGAGATAAGATGAAGTCTTCTAGGAAACTAATGATGACAGAATCAGTAGAATTCCTAGTGGGTATGGCTTCTATCCATTTAGTGAAGTAATCTGTAGCAGTTAGGATCCACTTGTGTTTTCCAGAGGAAGAGGGGTGAATTTCTCCAATAAAATCTAGGCCCCATTGCATGAAGGGACCTTCTATGGTGATAGGTTGCAAAGGGAGGGGAATGAGCTTTTTCCTACCCTCAAATACTTGGCATTTGTGGCAAGCAGTTACCATTTTATGGACATCATTGAAGAGAGTGGGATAGTAATAGCTAGCCCTGAGTATTTTATTTGCAGTGGTTTTCCAACTCAGGTGGCCTCCAAACCCCCAACATGGAATTCTTGTTTAATTTTTTCAGCTTCAGTTTCGGACAGACATTTTAGTAATAGGCCATTTGGATTTTTCCAATATAGGTCTTCATTGAGGATGTAGTAATTTCTGGCTTTTATCTCTATGAATCTGGCCTTGGTTTTGGACAATTTTGGAGGGGACATTGAGATGGGTGAGCGCATAAAGGATATCGGAATACCAAGGAGAGTTCTGAAACTGCTCCTCTACCGGTGGATGGGGCAATCCTTCCTGCTCATCTAAGGCATTTATCATGTTAATGTCAAGGGCCTGCAAGTTTGCTTCAGCCATTAATTGGGCTAGGCCTTGACCTTTGATCAGCTTGGTGGGTTTTATCTCAAGGTCATATTCCAAGATTGTAGCAATCCATTTTCCCCTTTTTCCATCAGGGTCTTGGGACAAGATATCTTTAACCACTATATTTGGAATGTAGGCTATGGTGTGAGAATGCAGAATGTACACCCTAAAGTCCTTTAAGGCCTTCACCAAGGCATAGGCCTATTTTTCCATAATGTTGTACTTTAAGGGTGCGTCTCTCAAGGCTTTGCTGAAAAAGACAATCGGCTGTTCGTTGCCTTCTAAACTCCTTTGCAGCAAGACTGCAACTATTGTATGTTGGGAGGCAAATGAAAAGATCAGAAAATATTTTGAGAAGTCTGGGCTGATAAGTACAGGGGCCCGTGTGAGTGCAAGTTTTACCGACTCAAAATATTTCTTGGCTTCAACAGTCCACTTAATTCCTGCATCTTTCTTTAGCATGTTGGTCATTTTCTTAAGATGCTCAGCAAGATTGGGGATAAATCTCCTGAGGAAATTGATCTTCCCAATGAAGGACTGTAACTCCTTGATGTTTCTCGAATGTGTGATTTGAAGTATTCCCTCAACCCTCTGTGGGTCTATCCTAATCCCTTTCTCAGATATAATGTGACCAAGAAGTTTACCTTCTTGCAGCCCAAAAACAGTTTTCCTAGGATTTAAGGACAGGCCGTACCTTCTACATTTTTTGAAAAATTTCCTCAGATGTTTGAGATTTTCTTCTTTAGTTTTAGAAAATACAGTCAATTCATCCAAGTAGATAACTATGTAGTGTCCTATCTCATCTGAGAAAGCAATATCCATCGCTCTCTAGAAGGTAGCTCCAGCATTCATCAATCCAAAAGGCATTTTCACATACATGAAGGTGCCCCATGGGGTGGTAAAAGCTGTTTTAATTTGATCTTCTGGGAGTACCAGAACTTGGTTGTATCCTGAAAAACCATCAAGCAGGGAGATTCTCTTAGAGCCCACTACCTTCTGTAGGATATGTTCCATTCTAGGAAAAGGGTAGTTGTCTTTCAGGGAGGCTCTGATAAGGTTTCTGAAGTCTATGCATAGTCTGATTTCTCCTGTTTTCTTTCTCACAGCCACTAAGTTTGACACCCAATCAGAAAACCTTACAGGGACTATTATTCCTGCATCATACATATTTTTGATCTCTTTCTCTACTGCAGGCAATTGTTTTGGATTGATCCTACGGAGTTTTTGTCTGAAAGGCTTCTGATTTTCCTTTAGTGGTATCTTTTGTTGTATGATGTTGGTGTCATAGGCCTTTAAGTCTTCATAGCTCCATGCAAACACATCAATGAATTCCTTAAACAGGTTAATGTATCTCTTCTTCATGTCTGCAGGTATAGACTTAGCCAGTTTAATCATTTTGGGCTTATCTTCAGCACCTATGTTGCATTCTTCTATATCTGAGTCTGCATGTTCCATAGTAGGCTTTTTTGCTACGTCGTCAAAGTTGAAAAGGTCCTCTAGGGGCGCCAGGCCTCGAGGTATATTCTTGTCTTTGGCTTGTAACACCTCCATTTCTTCACTATCTGTGTTTTCAAATTTTTCGGTTGGATTTCCAGTTTCTTCAGAAAAGGTGTTTATTTCTATGTTACAGGGTGTTTCTTTTTCATCTGGGGGATCCTCACTAGGGCAGCTGTCATCAGATTTTGATTCCGAACCAGCAAATTCAAACTCACCTCTGCCCACTAGGAAATCTTTGATTTGTTTATCTCCTTCAAAGACCTGCCAGTATTTTCCGTTATCTGGAACTACAGGCCTGAACTTGGTTTGAATGATGATTTGTTGGTCAGGGGGAGTCTTAGGATATGAACTAGCCAGGCAAGCTAATCCATTAGCAATAACGTTTTGACTCCTGGGAACAAACATTAATACATATTCAATGAAGGTTTTCAATAAATCTACTGCATCATTCCTGTATGCTCTAAGTCGGGGATGTTTCGTTGTATATTCACCATTCACTTGTTTGATTCCTAACTCAGAGTCTCCTCTCACATCTATCCTGTGGGCTCCTCATTTTTTCAATAGGTTCAGACCCAGGATGAGAGCCTCATATTCTGCAATGCTATTTATGCATTTGAAATGCAGATTCACAACATGACTCTCTGCGTGGTCATTTTCTGCGTTACGTAGCCACACCCCTGCTCTAGCATTTTGCCTAGTACAGGACCCATAAAAATTCATTTCCCACAGGGTTTCGCCACTATGTTGCATTGTGGGGTTTGTACTAGGTTGTGGGTTGTCTTGTTCTTCTCGTGGTGTGTTAGTTTATAGGGTGTGACTAATAGGCTGACTGTGTTGTGTTTCTAGTTCATTCTGAGTATCATTTTCATTGTCCTGCCCATGGTCTTCTTCATCGTACTCTTCTAAAGTAGCCATTATGCTAAAGTCCACGGGTTCTGTGTCCTTGTTTGTATTTCTGCGCTCAGATTCTGGCTCTCCTAAGGGTTGGTCATTATAAAGAATGAAGGATTCCAGGTCTGTGTGTACAGAGTATAATGGTGAATTTTCAGGTTTCCTGGGGCTACTAACTAGGAATTTCATCTAGGACTCTGTATATAGTCTTCTAAGCTGGCCAAATATAGGGATAGTGGCATATGAGCCATCCATCTGCATTGTTACTTGCAGTTTGGCTCCCCATGATCTTGACAATAGCATGCCATACTTGGGTGGTACATCTGCCACCACAACATCCATGACCATACATTTAGCTAGGATCTGGGCCAAACTCACACACAAGTATTTTATTAGGCATAGGCATCTTACTCTACTAGAATCGAACGGATATAAATCTTTGTAAGGTCGGGTTATCTCTAGACCTAGTCTTTCCATTACCACCTTAGGCATTAAGTTGTGAGATGCTCTGGAATCGTGCATGGCATTGTGGAGTATTTTGTCATGAATGTTAAGAATAATATAAAAAGGTGTAATTACCCCTTCCTGAAACTTTCCCTCGATCTTTGGACCAAACAGGAGGGCAGATTGATCGTCATTCAAATTTACAGAGTCACTGTTTTCCCCCAAATTCAATGCTTTCAAAATTTGGCCTTTATATAGATCCTGAGTGGCCAGCTCAAAGAGTGGGACAGAGATTTTGATTTTTGCAATCTCACTCTCTAAATTGAAAGTGGATTGACTCTTGGAAATGCTCGACTCTGTTTTATTAGCCACTGTCTTAGTGGCTAAATTATTTTGTGATTTCTCACTTTGTACAGGGTCAGGAATCATTTTATCAGGAGCACTAACTACAGTGCTAGTGCTACTGGTTGGTTGACTTTGTTTTTCAGTGTCTTGGTTGTCTTTTTCCTTGTGTTTACCAGAACTTTCAACTGCTGATTTGTTATTCGCAGCAGGTGCTTTAGAAGTTTTATCAGGTCTTTTCTTGATGGTTACCTCAGGAGCTTTGGTTTTGGAAGTATCTTGGTTCTTTTTTCTCCTAATTTCGTACTGTTCTCTGACTTGCATCATGGCATTTTCAAATCCTAACCTGTAATCCTCGGTCTCTAACCATTCCTCATCCCAGTATGAAGGTGAGGGCTAATCTTCCCCTGAATCACAGTTAAGCAATGAGTCTTTCTGTTTCGAACATGTTTATTTCATTCCCTTCAGACTCTTCAATGATTCCCTCGTCTTCATCTAAATTTTTTTCTTGAAATGGGGGAACAACTTGTTGATCTGACTCTCTTTGTTTGTTGGGAGCAGCATTGTTTCTTCTAATGTTTTGGTTCTGATTTTGGTTTCTGTTTTGGACAACCATCCTTTTTATCATTTTTTGTAGCTCTTCCACGTTTTTAGACAGTCTATCATATTTTGGATCAGATGTAGAGGCTACATTGTCATCTCTATATGTTACCCTTTTCTCAGCTTTTAATCTTGCCCTTTTTTCCATCAAGTTTTCTTCTATGGTTATGGCTCCTTTATGCATGTCTTCCAATGTGTTATACTCTTTATCTTTGAGCTCATAGGCCATGTTAGCATCAAATCCATTAGGATATTTGGCCAGAGCCATCCTTTGTGGAGGTTTCATATGTGGAGGGAGAGCATTGTAAATGCTGTTGAATCTAGTGGTGTAATCGTGGACGCTCTCTCCTACATTCCTCTTAATGGACATGTGTTCTGCTAGGAGTTGGTGAGGGTTTTCTCTGACCTCGCATTTGTCTATGAAGTTCCGATATAATGCAGGGAGATCTTGGATACTGCCATGAGGTAAACCTTTAAAAAATTTCTTTACATCACCCCCTAAGCTTTGGGCAAAGATCCTCATTTTGATTGTTTCATCGTCAATTTCCATATAATCAAAAGAATCCTCCATCTTATCTACATGCTGCTGAGCTGTGATGGATTCTTTAGCAGTGAAGTGTGGAATTTTTTATTCATAATCATTGGGTAAGGGTAACAAGGGTTGAGGTAAGACTAAAGGTGCATACCAAGCTACCATGATGATATTCTGATGAGGTATAGGGTTGGCTTGAGCAGCTGTTATTTGGATGACAGGGATATTAGGACCAACAACGGTTTGCTGAGCAGATCTAGGGTGGGAGAGCCCCAAGTTTTGAATGAAGTGGATATCAGGAGGTGTGGATGGAGGGGTTCCTCTGTCCCTAGTGTTTTGACCACTATGAGATGGTGGACTATGAAGCTCAAGGTCTGGCTGGTCTAGGTGACTGAATGACCTAGTTCTTGGTAGTCTAGTAGGTATATCTAGGTCTGGGAGAAAATGTGATAGAGCTGCTAGGTTTTCTGGTGCAGAATTAGCTCTATGAATGTGACTAAAAATAGTTGGTCTTTTGGATGTAGGAGCTCCTTTGAGGATACTCTCTGAATTGTCAACTATTTCAGGTGGGTGAGGGTTGGGATAAGCTCTTATGTGAATGGTTCTGAAAGCCAGAATGTTGTTACCTAGCCAAGTAGCTTAACCCTACTTGTTGATTCTACTGTGGTTGATACTGTTTCAGGGGCTGGTTTCCCAGTGGAGTCTATTGTGAAACCAAGATAATCAGCAGGCCTACTGATCACCAGTGGAGTCTTTCATTTAGGAACAATGGAGTTGCCAGGTGGAAGGTTTTTAGGGTATATCTACTGGGTTACACTGTCCACCACAGTGCTCAGGCACTATCACGTTTCAGGAATCTCCTCAAAATAGAAAAATCCAACCAGAGATTGACTGGGAAGGCATTTACCAGATGTGCCACTTTCGAAGAAGGTGGGATCCGGAGGCTACCTGGCCCTTTACAGGCTCTGTCTAAGAGTGTGGTGGATATTCAATAATGGAGGTCGATTCAAGAAAGGAGTGACTTATTGTCAACCTAACCGAAGTTCTAGGCTTCTGAGTCTTAAGAATGTATCAGGTGAAAAGTGCTCAGATTGTCCCCAGTGGAGTTTCCATTACGTTGGTGACAATGCTGGGACATAGGCTAACAATGTTTTCGGTTATAAGCTCCTTAGAAAATCCCCAGTGGAGTCGCCATTATGTTGGGGTTCCCATGTTTTGGCCAGGTTGACAAGACCAAAATATGAGACAACATAGAACCACTTTCAGACCTTAGGATCTAGCCCTCCTAGGTCCAGACAGGGATCTCTCTATATGAGTCAAAGGGTATGTATTTGAAGCTCTAAGTTATGATTTTAGGCTAGTTATAGGCTCAAGGTTGTTTGTTTGATTGTTTGTGTTTGGTTGTTGGGAATCTGGAAAGGAAGGTCTAGTATAAGACAAGGATGAGCATAGAGAGAAACAGGCTAAGACAGATAACTCAGGGAACCTCAAGGCCATTGGGCTATGGAGTCAAGAAAGGATTTACTTATGTTAATTGTGCAAGATTTCAGTTTGGCTAGTCATCTAGAGCATTTGGATCTTAATGTATGATGGGTGAAGTGGAACATCAAGGACTGAAACTGAAAGGAGGAGAACCAACCAACTCTGTCTATAGATCAGGCTAGAGGTCATTTAACTCTAGACCTGCTTAGACAAAATCAGAGATAGGAAAATGGATCTTAGAAAGGCTTAATGAGATAGCAAGGTCCTAGAGAGGTAGAGGCAAGGTTCTAGACCTCCTAGGGTTCTCAACTCATCCAACTAAATCCTAGCAAGAACATCTAAATACAGATTTAATTAATTCATACATCAGAGAGTAGGCAATAACATCCACTACACTGGTTAAATCAATTGAAATCAATATTCAGATTCACATATAAGTAGAAAACATAAAGGGCTAGGAGAGCAGCAACATAAGGTACTTATCAAGGGTAAATCTTATGCCAAACTTCTGATGCAAGCCTAAATAAACGTAATGAAATGAGAGCAAGTCAATCAGAAATACAAAGAAAGGAAAACATCACCAGCTGCTTTAGATCAGGATCCAAAGAAACATGCTTGTCATATTAAAAACAACACCAATCAGGTACATCATAGCCCATAGCTTGAACATTCAGCTTGAATACATCATATCTCAGCCTATCTTACAATATTACACAGAGCACTTGTATCAAGAGGAAAACACTTGCATTTCTCTGATATCTCATCAACAACCACTACAATACTTTCCTTATGCGTTTTATAGAAGAAGAGACACACACGATCGACTGAGGAGGTAGGTGAACACTAAATTTATCATTAAACACAGAACAGAGAAATAGGGTCGAGCCCCATTTTGTTTAAATGCTGAGTATCTAATTGTTGTCACCTTTTTATGCAGGAGTGATTTTCTCTGGATATGACTTTGACATATTTCGGTCGTGCTGCTGTACTTGTGATTTAAACAAAAGTAAATAAACTACTGAGAGGTCTGCCATATCAATGCTTTGGTGATTTTGAACTGGTGTTGTTAGCCCCCCTATAAATTTTTTGACAAGCAATTAGGGGGCTAAATCATTGTTGAGTCTTCAAGGAATGCATTTCCTCTGAAAACACAGTCTCCTTGAAGACTCCTTGCGCCTTTGTCCTTTGATAGTATCCCCTCTACTGATTTCCATTATAAAGCCCCTCAGTTTGTGAAGAAATGCCCAAAGGCCTCCTTTCCCCTTTATTGTACCCTCATTTAGCCTCTTTTTATCCCCCCTTGTCTCCCTTTCTATTTCCCCATTTACCCCTCAAATCCTCCCAAAATCCCCTTTAAATTCTACCCTTACCCCTTTGATGGCCTTTATCCTCCCTTATTCCTCTATCGTTACCCTTCCCCAGCCCTCAAATTACATTGAAATGGGCCAAAACCCACTTTCCGACCTTATAATAGGGCTTAGCCCCTCTACCGCAAGCCCCTTAACCACTTCCCACACATGCCCGTGCGCTGGGACCAAGCGCTTAAGATTGGCTTCTCATTGCTGGTGGTCAACAACAGCTTGCTTCAAATAGTTAAATTCATCCACCTGGCGACTCCACATTCCCTATAATCCAAAGACCAAATGACTCCACTGGTAGAAGAATCCAAACTGGTTGAAAAGACACAGTTACCTCTTTCTAATTTACAAACATGCTTCCACGCATACAGAGAAGATATGCCCCAATGAGCAGGGAGCATATCCCTAGATTTCCACACAAAATGCCTGAAGTGGACTGGTTGAAAAACCTGCCTATCTTTCAGGGTGAAAATGCTGAGGACCCCTTGCTACATCTCATCAAGTTTCACATACATGTGTGGAAATTTAAAGTTGAATGGCATGAAGACTGCCTAATGAAAATGTTCATGGCAACATTAGAAGGAAAGGCTAGGGTCTGGTATGAATGGTTAGAACCCCAGAGTTTGTTTTCCTTAAAAGACATGCACCAAGTATTTTACAAAAATTATAGAGGAAACTCTCCATCCTCATCATGGGATTGTTGTGATCGATCTCAGGACATCATACAATACCTGTTAGGTATTGATGAGTATTTGGATAATATGCAATCTAAAGATCCGTTGACAGCCATTCAAGATTTTCATATGCATCCTAGCTATCACAAGAACATAGATGAATCAGCTGAGGAAGAAAATAGCCAAGAGACTATGGACGTTCTTCAAGATATCCCTGAAAACTCAGATGCTGATTTATCATCCCTTATAGTTGAGGCTCACGCCGACATCCAGCCTCAAATCCAGTCTTCAGAGGGAACAGAGAGTTGCTGCACTACTGCACAAAGGAACACAAGGCCATCCTCCCCTTTGACAGAGGAAGAAATAGATCAAATCATCAATAGACAGCCAGCCTTTGAAATTTTTTACAGATCAGAAAGCCTTGCCCATTCATCTGATGAGCTTCGTTGTGCAGAGTTGGAAAGCTCAAATGTAAATCAGAGTGAAGAAAAATCTTCTGGTGACCCAGTATGTCCGGTTGGCAGCGTTACTTACATTCATGATTTTCCTATTTTTGATCTCTCTGATGATGATGTTCTCCAAACAGAAGAAGATCGAGTAGGTTCATCATTAGTAGATTTATGGGGGGAGAATCAATCCTTTTCACTGCCAGAGAGTAATGAGCCGATGCAGGCCATTTACGACACTGATGGGGAGAGCTATGACAGTATAATAGCAGATGAAGATTCCTTGAATCTTCCTTCTGCTTTACCGCAGATCATCAGCGAGACTGGAAACCAGTAGTTTTTCCTTTCAAAATATGAAGAAGAGTTTCTTGAGCGGAATGAAAGCAAGGAGCCTCCTCTTGAAAAAGAGGAAGCGAAGGAATACGCCCCTGCTCAAGAATGCATGGAACTTTTCACGGAGCTCAGCACATCAGAGCAGAACATATCAGAGCTCCAGGAGGACTCAGCTGCAATATACGATGAGTCCTCCAGTTCAGAAGATGAGGGAGATTCTCTCTCTCAAGAGAGTCTTCTTCTTGATCCAGTGGAAGAAGAAGAGATCATGGTTGAAGCTAGCCTGCCAAACATTCATAGCCAGGTATCTTTCCATGATCCTTATGCATACTTCCTGCATACATTTGGAGAAGGATCAAAGGTCTCCCTGAGCAGCATGTTATAGGCAGAAAGAAATTTTTTCAAAGCTGCTGTTATTGGACAGAAAGAGTGGGAGCTGCCCTGCCTATCCAGCAGGCTCAAGGAGTTGAGCAAGAAGGACCAGCCATGGGATCATTTGTTGGACTGGTTACATTGGAAGAAAATGTTTGTAAGCTAGACTTGTAAATATTTCAGTAGATTAGGGTAGGTAGGAAAAGCTCAATAAAGCTCAATCTATGAGCATATAGTTAGTTGTTTCAATTTGTGTCTTAGAATGTAGAGAAGAAACCTGCCAGACAGTCTAATCCTAGCAGGTAGTAGTGTAGGTAGAGAAACATGTGAGACCAATAGTCTAATCTGGTCTCATGGAGAAATAAGGGTAGATTTAGAATAGGTTTCTTTTCTGTTTTGAAAATAAAATGTAAAGGGTATGCAAGTCCAAATGCACCCAAGAAGAAAAATGTTAGGTCTATAGTGTGGGTAGGTAGTTGTTTGGAAGAATTGTACTAATGATATGTTGTCTTCATAGCTTGTGGCAGCTGATCAAAGAAATAAATGGATGGTTCAAGCAGCAGGCATCTAGCCTACACCAAGAGATCAATTTCTAAATTCTTGACTCCTTCAATAAGAAGCCATCCCCATGTGGAGCCACTGTTAGCCCCCCTATAAATTTTTTGACAAGCAATTAGGGGGCTAAATCATTTTTGAGTCTTCAAGGAATGCATTTCCTCTGAAAACACATTCTCCTTGAAGACTCCTTGCGCCTTTGTCCTTTGATAGTATCCCCTCTACTGATTTCCATTATAAAGCCCCTCAGTTTGTGAAGAAATGCCCAAAGGCCTCCTTTCCCCTTTATTGTATCCTCATTTAGCCTCTTTTTATCCCCCCTTGTCTCCCTTTCTATTTCCCCATTTACCCCTCAAATCCTCCCAAAATCCCCTTTAAATTCTACCCTTACCCCTTTGATGGCATTTATCCTCCCTTATTCCTCTATCGTTACCCTTCCCCAACCCTCAAATTACATTGAAATGGGCCAAAACCCACTTTCCGACCTTATAATAGGGCTTAGCCCCTCTACCGCAAGCCCCTTAACCACTTCCCACACATGCCCGTGCACTGGGACCAAGCACTTAAGCCCCAAGCGCTAATCGCAATCAGAAGTCGGGCAGGTGCACAAATCCTTTGTAATAGTCGAAACTCCGATGCGATGTATTTATAACGATAAGTCTGGCGATGCGTTCCGCACTGTTGATCTTCTGCGTAGATCTGACGGTGGAGCGCTAATCGTAGCCCCCCACCTGATCGCAATCACAATGCTTCAAGTGTGCCCTCCGATCAATCGCAGCCCATACCTCCGATCCTACTCTTCCTCCGATCTATTCTTGATCGTTGATCTGTCCCGCCAATCCAACGGCCCTGCGCCAATCGATCCATCGCAATTGCATAACTCAATCGCATGCCTTATTCTCTGTGCTCCGATTGCGATCTCCTGACTTAATCCTGGCCGTCCATCCTCCCGCAGAATCAGACGGTCATTGCAACTCCTGATCGCAGGACTTCAGCCCCGATCCCCGATCAATCGCAACTGTGACTTCCGATCCCCCGATCGCACTGTCCCCCAATTGCATCTGAGCCGTTGCTCTGGTCCCCAGATCCAACGGCCAGTGCTCAATCGCAGGTCCCCTTCTGATCGCAATCGCAAACCGTCTCGTCCGACTCCCGATTGCGATCTCCCGATTCAATCTGGGCCATCCATTCCTCTACTGATCCGACAGCCATCGCACTTCCAATTTCTTCCCATCGCAAGTTATTCTTCCCCCCGATTTGATCTCATCCACCCGTCTGACCAATGATCGAACGGCCTGGCGCTAATCACATCCCCCTTCCTCCATCGCAATCGGAACTTTTGAACTGTGTCACCTTCGGTCCCCTCCGATTGCGATCACCCGATTTCATCCTGACCGTCCGTTAGGTCGGATGATCCGACGGCTCTGGTCTAATCGCCCTTCGCCTCTGCCGATCCCACCTCGTACGTCATTCCATCGCATACCATTGCATTTCATTCATTTTCTGTGTGTTTCCGCCAAAGTCCAAACCTTTGCATTCTTCATTAAAAATTCAATTAACCTTCTCTTCCGCCACTTGTTCATCATTTCCGCTATTTTCACTATTCCGCCACCACTCCTCCAGCCTCCAAAATAATTTTTCCACCACCGCCCAGTTTTACAGTTTCTTTCCACTGTACAGAATAGCACAGAGAGGCCATTTCAGCCGGCCAGCAAAGCAGCAGAGACCGGATCAGAGGGGATTTGAACCGGTAATTGAAGATTAATGGTTGTAATCCTGCATTCAAAGGATTCAAGCACAGTTTGAAGACTTGAGCATGCAAAGAGTCTTATCTGTGTATTATATCAGCAGAGTACATTCCCTCCAGAGGTACACCTCCCTACAAGAAGATCTCCATACCTCCTCGAGCCCTGAAATGATTAATTACACTAACTAGAGTTCATTTAAGACAGTCAGGCAGCAGTTGTGAGGAATGGAGAGATCTGCAGACCTTCCACCCAGTTCATTTATTCCAGAAGGCAGAAACAGAGTTCCAGACACCAGAAAGGACTCCAAATAAATATCAGAGGTCGATTTTGACCTGACAGAGATCTCCGAACCAGTCTTAGAGTACAAGAAATGTCGCAAAAAGCCATTAAGTGGTATGGGCGTGAACACTTCCGCCTTACTGTATTAATGAGACTCATTTATTTGTTTATCTACTGCTATTTCTTCCTCTTCTGCTATAAAAAATCCCTGAGAATGAATTGAAAGGGTTGTTGTTGTTGTTTAGTTGTTCGGCTGTTGTTGTTAGTGGGATTCAGTTCGACTGTTAGAGCAGTCTTGAGAGGGAGTAACAGAGTAGTTGTATGTAATAGGCTGGGAGGAGAAGTATGGACTGTATTAGCCATTGAGCTTATTGTACATGACTGGTTTTGCATCAATTAATCAAAGCACATTTCACAAGATCCTGGTCTATTACTATTGGTGATGTTCTTCTTAACTCTGTTATTTACATTTTCATATTGTTTCATGTTCTTCTGGTAGGCAACAGAAGTATAACATAGGATTCACCCTTGTTAGGTGCCCTATGTTTCCTGCTCTCCCTACCTTTAATGTTTTCTGCTTCATGTGTATCTAAGAGTAAATTCGTGGAGTTTAACCAGTGCAGTGGATGTTATTGCCTGCTGGCTGATGTATGAACTTGGGGGTTTGCTGCTTGGATGTTTCATTGTCAAATTTATCTATGTTTTTCCCTTGGAGTTGCTAAAGCAGACTTGGAGTTAAATGACCTCTGGTCTGATCTATAAGCAGCCCCTTAGTCTCTTTGAGAGATGCCTTAAAGTATGTCCAAGTAGGTCTGGAGTTAAATGACCTCTGACCTGATCTATAGACAGAAATTGGGTTGTTCTCCTTCTTTCACTTTCCTTCCTTAATGTTCCACCCCACCCTCTAATGTAAAGATCCTTTGGTATTAGATGACTTGCCCTTTGGAATCCTTGGCTAGTGGTTGCAAGTAATTCTCCTTTCATGATTCCATATCCCAATGGATGGCACTTTCTTGACCCATCCTCTTTGCTGAAACATCCTGCTGCTCTATTCCTTTTCTCCCAATACTTTCTCAGTCTATGATCTCATAACCAACCCAACAACCCTCCAACCAAATCATTTAAAACCCCTCTGTGCTTCATAACTAGCCTAATATCTCATCCCGAGCTGTCAAAGATAAATCATTCTTTGTTTTATTGGAGAGATCCCTCTCCGGGTCCAGGAGGGCTAGATCCTAGGACCCAAAAGTGGTTCTGATGTTGTCTCATCTTTTGGTCTTGCCAATCTGGCCAAAACATGGGAACCCCAACAGGTGTCTTGGTGGAAATTCCTTCGGGGACATTGTGCATAATAAAAGTTGTATGGGTGCCCTGTAATTGATGAATAAAAACATTATGTTGATGAAGAAACACTGATGTTACCTTTTGATGTGCACAGGACCTCCTGATCGATCCTCGAGGTCTTCAAACTGGTGCTTTGCCTCTTAAACTACTGGTTTAAGGCTCTAGATCTTCATTAGGGTACCTTAATCTCCTTTTCCTGCATTAAAACACTTTGTCACTCTACATCTGTCTCTGACAGGTTAGCTCGGGTTTTAATGGCACTGGGAGATTTTCTACCGAGTCGGAAACCTATTCTCTTAAATGACCGTCTTATCTTCACCTTCCCGGGTCGTTTTTTATAAATTGCACCTCTGCAAATGATCTTTTTGACTCTCGATGTCCTTGCAACAGAGACGCGCACCAAGGCGGCCATCAGTTCTTAATAACCCTGCAAAATACACAAACAAGTTAAGGCAATCATGGACGGAGTGGTGGATGATGTGGAGGAGGAGAGAGGTGGAGCAGACGATGACATGGTGGAGAAAAATGCAGAGGAACAATGGAAATATGTTCTGGTGGAGGTGGTGGTCCGCAGAGTGAAATACGAATGATAAAATGTTAAAAACGCGAAACGAACACATCATATGCGATGGAATGGGAGGAAGTATGGAGAGTGCACTTGGAACTGACGTGGCGAGACGAGAGACAGTGGTATAGTCAACGGTGGATGAACAAATCTAGACCGTTGATCTCGGCAGAGATCGATGGTGGAAAACAACGGACGGCGGACCAGGATATGGACTATCATGCGCGCATCTTCATTAAACATCATGCATCTTGGGTGGGCGGTGGTCATTGGATGGCCCACTGTAGATCGAACAGTCAACGTTCATTTCGCTGGGCATTCACGTCTGGGAGATAATGCACGATGGATTGGGTTAACGGGTGGTTTTGGGAACTTACAGGATGACATGCAGCGAACGGTGAGTGGAATCGTCGGGCCGTGGGGCAAAACCGCCAAGCGCGCGAGGGTGGTGCGAAATAAACTGGCAGTTTTGAACAGTGCGCGGGGACGGGAGTGGGGACCACTAATCGGGCGAACTCCGCACCGTCGGATCATACTTTAAACGGACAGTGGAGATGAAAGCGGGGGAATTTATAATGAAAATGTTATTATAAAGTTTCATGGTTTATGGAAAATGCCCTCGGGGACAGTGCTTAGGTCACGGTGCTGGGTTACATGGGAAAAAAGGGTGTGGGGCTAGCGGAGAAAGGGCTAGGCCTGTCATACAGTCAGAAAGTGGGTTTTAAAGCCATTTTAGATGAAATTAAAGGCCAGAAGGGGTAACGGTAGGGAGATGGAGGAGAATTTGGGAAAACAAAGGGTGTGGGAAGAATTTGGAGGGGTTTTTGGAGAGGTGAAAGGAAGTAAAAAGTGGTGTCTTGCAGGAGTATGAGGGGCAATGCGGGCATTTTAGCAATGGGACAGCAGATAGGATTTATTCAAGGAAAAGCACTCGGAGACTTCAAGGAGAATGGTTTTTCAGGGGAAAGGCATTCCTTGAAGGCTCCACAATAATCTAGCCCCCAGCTTGCTTGTCAAGAATTTCATAGGGGGGGCTAACACAATCCTTCTAAAAAGAAAGCATTATAACCCCTAACTAACTGAATGAGATAAGGAACTTTCCAAAAATTCTCAAATTTACCGTGTTTACCTTTGTCCTCTCTCCTGGAATCCCATTTCAGCACTATGTCTCCAATGTGAAAATTGATGGCTTTAGTTCTTCTGTCAAAGATTTTCTTCATGTTTTCTTTCACTGCTTGAGTCTTGTTACAAACTTCTTCCCTTGTTTGCTACAAATGAATGGTTTGGTTCAGCTTCCTTTGCATGCCATTTTCTTCTGATTGCACTTTTTGAAGGAGCTTTATCACTAGAACTCCCAAGGATGTTGGGAAAATGGAATCCATTCCATATACTAGTTGATAGGGAGACATACTGATTGATTTCTTGGTGGTTAGTCTATCAGCCCATAGTGCATGTACTAGCTTGCCATGCCATGCTTTTTTATTTTTTTTCCAAAGGCTTCTTGATGATGTTGACCAAGATTTTGTTAGAGGATTCAACTAGTCCATTACCTTGAGGGTAATACGTTGTGGAATTTCATAGTATGATATGATATTTATAACAAAATTCGACCACTTTTTTGGAAGTAAAGGCAACAACATTATTTGTGATGATCTTGCTGGGGCACTCAAATCTAGACAAGATGTTTTTCTCTAGGAATTTGATAATGATTGAATCGGTGGCATTCCTAAAGGGGATGGCTTCCATCCACTTGGTGAAATAATCAGTAGCAGTGGGGATCCACTTATGTTGGGCAGATGAGGTGGGGTGAATCTTGCCAATGAAGTATAAACCCCATTGTTGAAAGGGAACCTCAACTATAATGGGATGCAAAGGAAAAGGTAAGAGTTTTCTCTTGGCATAAAAAATTTGGCACTTATGGCAAGTCATGACTAGTTTGTGGGTGTCAGGGAAAAGGGTGGGCCAATAGTAGCTAACTCTAAGGATCATGTTGGCTATGGTTTTCTAGTAAATATGGCCTCCACACTCTCCCTCATGAAATTCATGCATGATCTTACTTGCATCATCCTCAAGAAAACACTTAAGCAACATACTAGTAGGATTTTTCCATTATAACATTCCATCTAAAATGCAGAATTTTAAATATTTTGTTTTAGGAATCTAGCTTTTGTCTTTGATAATGTAAGAGGAGCATTGAGATAGAAAAGCACATATAGGATATCAGCATACCAAGATGAACTCAAACATAATTCTTCAACATGTGGAGCTGTGCACTCTTCTTGTTCTTCTAAAACATCAACCATATTCATATCTAATGCTTTTAAATTTGATTCAGCCATAATTTTTGCAAGTCCTTGTCCTTTAACCAATTTAGTGGGTCTGATTTCTAAGTCATATTCTAAAATAATAGAAATCCACTTTCCCCTTTTACCATTAGGGTCTTGATTCAGGATATCTTTGACAACAGTGTGTGGAACAAAATAAATGATATGAGAATGTAATATATAAACTCTAAAGTTATTTAATGCCTTAATCAAGGGAAAGGCTTGTTTCTCTATGATATTGTACTTTAGAGGAGCATCTCTAAGGGCTTTTCTGAAGAAGGCTATGGGATTTTCTTGCCCCATCTTGTTATTTTGTAACAATATTGCAGCCATGGTATGTTCAGATGAAAATGAGAAAATATAGAAGTCTTTGGTAAAATCAGGACTGATTAGCACCGGTGTTTGGGTGAGTGCTTACTTAACCAGTTCAAAAGATTGTTTGGCTTCCAATGTCCATTTAAATCCTATCTCCTTTTTTAGCATGTTTGTAATATTCCTCAAAATTTCAGCAAGGTTGGGGATGAATCTTCTCAAGAAGTTTATTTTCCCAATGAAGGATTGCAATTCCTTGATGTTTCTAGGGTGGCTAATTTGCAATATGTCTTCAATCCTTTTGGGGTCTATTTTGATTCCCTCTTCGGAGATGATGTGGCCTAGGAATTTTCCTTCCTGGAGACCAAACAATGTTTTCTTGGGGTTCAAAGATATGCCATATTTCCTACACTTTTCAAAAAAAATTCTCAAGTGGGCTAAGTGTTCTTCATCATTCTTAGAGTAAAAAATGATGTCATCAAGGTAAATGACTATGAAGTAGCCTATGTCTTCTAAAAAATATATGTCCTTGGATCTTTGGAAAGTAGCCCCCACATTCATCAACCCAAATGGCATTTTGACATACATGAATGTACCCCAGGGTGTGGTGAAAGTAGTTTTGTGCTGATCACTTGGGAACACTAGCACTTGGATGTAACCAGAAAAACCATCAAGCAGTGAGATTCTCTTAGAGCCAAATACTTTTTGAAGTATGTGATCCATTTTAGGCAAGGGGTAATTATCTTTCAATGAGGACCGGTTCAGATTTCTGAAGTCAATGCAAAGTCTAATCTCCCCGATTTTCTTCCTAACTGACACAAGGTTGGAAACCCACTCTGAGTATCTAAGGGGAACTATGATCCTGGCATCATACGTCATTTTAATCTCTTATTCATGTAAAGGTAGTAAAAAAGGGTTTATTCTCCTTAAATTTTGTTTGAAAGGTTTTTTATTTTCCTTCAGAGGTATTTTATGTTGAATAATGCTTATGTCATATGATTTCAAATCTTGATACCCCCATGCAAACACATCTTTAAACTCCTTAGAAAGCTCAATATACTTCTGTTTTATGTGAGGAGGAAGGGTTTTGGAGAGTTTAATTATTTTTTGTTCCTTTATACTTCCTATGTTGCACTCCTCAACATCAGTCTTGGTAGATTCTATCTTTGGTTTTTTAGCCCCATCATTAAAGTCAAACAACTCTTCTAATGGTGCAAGGCCTCTTGGTAATGTGTCATTTTTACATTGTAATACCTCCAAGTCCTTTTTGTCTAGATATTCAAACATTTTAGCCTCATAAGGATGTGTAAGCAGGTTTATATCAGCAAAAGAGGACAACTTTGTTTCGTGATCTTGTTCTTCAGCAAAATTATCTTTCTCATGTTCTAAGCTAGATTTTGTCAATGTAAATTCATTTCTAGATTGTAGAAAATCATCAAATTGTTTATCACCCTTAAACACTTGCCAATGGTTAATGTTGTCAGGCACTGTAGGATGGTGTTTGACTTTGACAATGTATTTTTCACTTGCATGTGGTATTTGGCAATTGCTAGAAGTGAAGTCAAGCTCATTGGCAAGACTATTTTGGGCTCTAGGAATGTGAATGAGCTCATATTTCTCAAAAATTTTGAGAATGTCTAGGGAAGCATTTCTATAATGTCTTAATCTTGGATTTTTAGCTAAGTACTCACCTTTAATTTTTTTAATGACAAGTTCTGAATCTCCTTGGACAGATATTTTTTTATCTCCTAAGTATTTAAGCAAGTGAAAACCAAGGAGGAGAGCCTCATACTCTGCAATGTTATTAGTGCACTGAAAGTCTAGTTTGTATGAATGGCCCTCATTCATGTTATGTATCCAGATGCCAGCTCTTGAACCATCCTTGCCACAAGAGCCATCAAATCTTATGTTCCAAAGTGTTTCTAGTTCATATTTTTCACTGTGTTGTTGTTCAGGGCTGCTAGAGTTCTGGTTGTCATGTTCTTCATTTGAGGGTGAGTGTGAGTGTTTTGGGGAGCCTAGCTCTTTCTCATTTTCTTTTAATTGTTTAATAATGTCATTTTCATTATATAACATGAAAGATTCCAAATGTGAATGAATGGAATAAACAGGGATGTTATTTGGCCTATCTAGGCTACTTACCATATACTTCATGTGAGATTTCGTGTATAATCTTCTAGTTTGATTGAAGACAGGGATAGTAGCATATGACATGTCCATTTGGAGGCTGCCTTGAAGTTTGGATCTCCATGATCAATACAAAAGCATGCCATACTTCGGGGGAATATCAACAACAACTATGTCCATGACTATACTCTTAGCAGGTATTTGCGCTAGATTGACACAAAGATCCTTAATTAGGCCCAAACACTTGACTCTACTTGAATCAAAATAGTATAAGTCTTTCTAAGGTTTGGTTATTTCCAGGCCTAACCTTTCCATCACTAATTTAGGCATGAGGTTGTGTGAGGCACCAAAATCTAGCATAGCATTGTGTAATATTTTGTCATGTATGTTTAGGCTAACATAGAAAGGAGGGACAACTCCTTCTTGATATTTTCCCTCAACGTTGGGACCAAACAATAGTTTTGGTTTGTAATTAGTTAGGTTTAGAGTGTCTATATCGTTCCCTATGTTCAAAAATTTCAAAACCTAGGACCTGTACATGTCTCGAGTCACAAATTCAGTGAGAGGTATGGTTATCTTGATTTTAGCATTCTCTCCTTCAAAACTAAAAGGCACTTGTGTTTTAGACATATTTACATCAGCTTTATCAGCCATAAATTTTTCTGCATTTTTAATTTGCTGATTTTGATTTGGGGCTTTTGAAAAAAGAGTTTTCTCAGGGCCTCTAGTAGAGGTACTAGGGCAGCTTGTGTCACCACTTGGTTGGCTAGTTTTGTCTTTGTTTGGATTAGTTCTCTTAGCCATGGTGTTGGTATTTTCTGCTACCCTTTTAAGAATATTTTCAAGGGTTTTCTGAACAAAAATGTTTATTTGGGTTTTCTTGGGGGCATCTTGGTTCTTTTTTCTCCTAAGGTCATATTCCCTATGGACTTCCATTATTGCATTTTCAAATCCCAACCTATAGTCTTCAGAATCCTCATAGTTAGTTTCAGTTTGGTCTAGGGAAAAGAACTCTTGTTCTTATTTTGCGAGAAAAAAATTATCTTCATTATCCGAACCTATTAAGTTTACATGGATTTCTTCAGGTTCTGCATTATCTCTACCCTATTCATCAAGATAATTATCTTGGAAAGGAGGCCTAATTTGTTGGTCATTGTCTCGTGGCCTATTTTGGGGAGGGTCTCTTCTGAAGTTTTGAGTTATGTTTCTGTTTTGGGGATTTGGTTGATTTTCCCTAGGAGGTACTCCTTCATTCAAATTTATCCTTTCCAAAATTCTCTCCATGGTTCTAACTAGGCTAACTATCTTGGCATTGAAAGAAGAGGTTGTGGCTATGGTTTCATCTTTGTAAGTGACTCTTTTTTTCGACCTCATCCTATCTCTCTTTTCAATCAAGTTGGCTTATGCACTAATAGCTGCCCTTTGAATTTCTTCTAAAGTTGTGGGGTCCCTCTCTCTTAATTGGTATGTCATTTCCGGATCAAAGCGTTCAGGAAATTTCACTAGTGCTAGGCCTTGTGGGGGTTTCATGTGGGGGGGAGGGTATTATAGACACTGTTAAACCTAGTGCAATACTCTTGTACACTCTCCCCTACATTCCTATTAATATTGTTATATTCAGAAAGGATTTGGAGGGGTTTTTTCTTGATTTCCCACTCGTTTATGAAAGATTGGTAGATGGAAGGGAGATCATGTATGCTATTAGGAGCTAAGCCTTTAAACCATTTCTTAGCTTCTCCTCCTAATCTTTGTGCAAAGATCCTAATTTAATGGTTTCTTCTTCCAATTCCATATACTCAAAGGCATCATTTATCCTATCTACATGCCGTTGGGCAGTGATGGATTCAGCTCCAGTGAAGTGGGGAATTCTGGATTGGTAGTTATTTGGTAAAGGTACCAAAGGTTGTGGTAAAACCAGGGGGGCATACTAAGTTGCCATGATGGGAGCTAATGGAGTATTTAAAAGAGGGGGGTTTGTGAAAGGGGGTGTAGGATGAAGTGGAGTGCTTTGCACAGTGGTGGTATGGATGGGTGTGGTGGAAGTGCTTGGACCAACAAACTGATTCTGAGCGGATTTGGTATGGACAGAGCTGAAGTGATGGAGAAGATGAAAGTAAGGTGGTGTAGAAGGAGAGGCTTATCTACTATAACTCTACTGCAAATCTATGGGCTCAAGGTCAGTTTGGTCGATATTAGCTTTTGACTTGGTTTTGAAAAGGTTCTTTGTATGGTGCAAGTCAAACTGGGATCTTACAAAGCTGTAAGATGTTTAGGGACTAAGATTTCTCTATGAATGGTCCTAATAGTGGTTAAGTTTCCAGATCTAGAATTTTGCCACAAAATATTTTCTCGGTCATTAACTATGGTAGGAGGATTTGGGTCTAGATGAGATCTGGTACTGATCCTTTGTGAAGCCAGATTTCACACTCTAAATGTAGAGAGGATAAAATTTTAAGACTTTTTTCAGAAGGCTGAACTCTCTTAGTGTTTGCTAAACTCTCACAGTGTATAAATAGGCTTCTAAAATTCTGAGGGCTGATTGGATACAATCCCAGGGAGTCTAAATGAGAACTAGTGAAGTAATAGGCCTACTAGAAGCTAGTGGAGTTGCCAGGTGGATATTTTTTTCTGTTTTCAGGATGTATGTCTATGGTCCACCACCAATAATTGACAATAAACCAATATAAGGATGTTTTGGGGTTTTTTGAGTTCCTTTATTTAGCCCTAAGGTTTGTGAGAGTGTCCTATAACTAAGTCATCATTTTTCTAGGATGGTGAAACAACAATATTCTACTCTTGGCTATCAATTGATTTTCTAAGCTTAACTGAGGGTTTAAATGAGTCTATAAGAGTTTTTAGGCTACTATGTACTAAATCCCACCATGATCGCCAGAATGTTAGGGTGGCAATGAGGTGGCGATGAACCACCAGATACTATCTATCAAGGGTTTCTAAATCTTTTAAGGAATATCTAAGTATGAACTTACTTAGAAGGTCCCACTGTGATCGCTGAAATGTTAGTGTGGCGATGAGGTGGTGATAAATAAATAGATACTACTTGATAGGAGTATTTCTGAGATTCTAAAGAGGGCTTAGGATGTTATTTTATCAGAGTCCCACCATGATCACTAGAATGTTAGGGTCCCATGATTTAGCAGATTGGCGGACCAAATGCATAGGGTAACATGAAACTAGTCTTTGGAAACCTAGTACCTATCCTTCCTGGACTCAGAGAGGGCTCTCTCTATTGTAT
Source organism: Pinus albicaulis (assembly GCA_034641835.2). NCBI lineage: Eukaryota > Viridiplantae > Streptophyta > Pinopsida > Pinales > Pinaceae > Pinus > Pinus albicaulis. The sequence continues at coordinate 41,997 of JAXQQM020059792.1, forward strand.
GCAAAGGATGTGAATTTTTTTTTCTTTAGATGGTTGATTTTAGGCTAGTTGTGAAGTTTAGGGTTTTGTTCGTTTGGTTGGGTTGGGTAAAATGATTCAAGTGGAATAGGTGGAATGAGAGGTCATCAAATCATTGGGCTATGGAGTCTATGAAGGTCATGGATATATCAACAATGAGTTAGAGTGAATCAGAAGGAAAATCTAGTGTATTCAATGGATCTTTAAAGGTTATGTGTGAAGTGAAATGGACATTAAGTTGGGAAAACAAGGTAGGGCAAAGGGAAGTTAAGAATCTTTTGTCATATACCCATAAACAAGAAGGTATCAAATAATGATAAGCAAAAGATAATAATCATGAGCTAGGGAAAACCATTTACTCAATGACAATACTTTAAACAAATGGATATTCAAGATGAACAATTTAGTGAAACATAGAAAGCAAGAAATCCTATCTAACTTCAGTGATTTCACCTAGAAATATTTAAAACATATAAGATGACAGATAAAATTAACCAATGAAGAGGGAACTCCTAGACATATTTATTCAAGCTATAAAGAAATTTGAGGCAAACAGATAAGCATGGAATAAGGGCAAGATCGAAACAAGACCTCCTTGACTTAACCTAACCAGTAATACTTCAAAGAGATATTTCACAAATAGAGTTTAGATAGCATCAAATAACCAGGGCTTTCCTTGAAACATATTTGTAGACTAGCATATTAATCCATTGATTAAATAAAAAAGCATAAAGAGGCCTAAGGAGCAACTAATAATTCCTTAAACACACCCAGTGGAGGAAAACATAAAGAGAATAGTAATCAGGAGGACTAAGGTGCCTGAAACAAAATTTCTTAGCCTATACTTTTCTGATCTACTGCAACATAGAAATATGGACATAATGATAAACAAGAAAACATGAAAAAACTAGAGACACATCACCATTCACCAAACACAGGGATCCTGCGAGAAATATTTCATCATCATAAATCAAAGCATATCATTCACAAGCTCCATAACACCAAATTTCTCTTCAACCTCAAAGAACCATGTATTATTCTCAAACCTCATCAAAATCCAACATTTACAATGATTCCTCAATGGTCCATTTAATCAGCAAGGAGGAGATAAACCTAATAGAGTATCTAGAAGCCTATTGGCTAATAAAAAATATCACTATTGTTCTTGAGACCTTGCAAGGCCCAAGGAACAAAATATCTAAAACAAAATATCTTTTCAGGTGTTTTTAGCAAAGAAATTGATGTTTTAGGTCTGACAATCCTCCTAAAACTTTCCAAGCATATATCGTTGACTTTCCCTCTGCTAAGGGCGCAACACTGTGTTTAGGAGGAATTTCCATGCCAAGGGCATAGAAAAGGAGCAAGAAAAATGGGTTATCTTGCAGCAGTGTTTCTAAGGCCTTCTTGATCTCGGAAAAGGCTCCATGATGGCTCGTTGGAAATCCCTTGAAGTCTACTTTCCAAATCTACCCTTGGTTTTCTGAACTGACCTATCTAACCTCTTGTGAAAACCTTGGACGTGCCAACCAGAGAAAATTAGGAGTTTTGAGAAAATTGGAGGCTTTCACAACTTTGAAGAGTTTTATGGCTAAAAGCATAGCACATGAGCACAGTGTGGGCAAGTTGGGTCGATCCTGCATAGGCTGTCGGGTCGGCCCTGAATGTAGCGTAGGAGTGTAGCACAGGCTGGGCTTCTTCGTGAAAAACCTGAACGGGTAGGTGTGCAGCATGACAGGGCCTACACAGTGTCGGGTGAGGCCTAAATGGCCCAGCGTGTAGCATGGGTAGAGTTTGCATGCAATCAGGCGATGCCTAAATGATAGTTTGGCA
>JAXQQM020093127.1:0-107557 GCA_034641835.2 Pinus albicaulis
TGGGAAAAATACTGAGACGGGGGGGTGAATCAGCATTTAGGACTTACTCAAAATTTTACTTTTGCATTCTCTAAAAACCCATACGCTACTTTGCTGAAGCCAACTAGCGTATACACGCGGATATCCTTCATAAAACTCGCGTATACATAGAGATCTAATTATGCCATTAGTTCTTCACTTATATTATTCCATCTTCATTCATTAGATGTTCTATAAACAGTAAACATGTGTAGTAAGAATAGAACAAAGCATCACACAAAGCATCACACATGAACACCAGGATTTTTAGGTGGAAACCCAAGTCGGGAGAAAACCACCGCTGCAGTTGCTCAGCCTTCAATATTTTATTATAGAGAAAACATCTTACAACATATGTGGTGGCGCAGACTTGACCAGCACGCAGGCACCCACCTGCGCTCGTTTACCAGCCTCTCCTGGAAGGGAGCTCCAACCCCCTGACTCGTTTACCAGCCTCTCCTGGAAGGGAGCTACGACCCCCCGATCTCGTTTACCAGCCTCACCTGGAAGGGAGCTACGACCCCCGATCTCGTTTACCAGCCTCACCTGGAAGGGAGCTACAACCCCCTGACTGAAGGCTACAACCCTCAGCACCACCTTGGACCACGTTTCATCAATTTTCACACTGGATCCAACAACTTCCATAGAACAACATTTGCAGGCCATGTTTCATCATATTTTCAAACTGGACCCTTTCCATACTTTTAAGCACAAACATACATCACCAACAGATACTTATCAACACAGATCAGATAGCAGAAACACAACAGAACAGATCAGATATTTCATACCCTTTGCTTCAGCAAACCCTAGTTTGCATACGCGCTTTCCCTTTACTGATGTCGCGTATATACGCGCTTCTGTCCACATGAACCAGCGTATACCTCTGTATGTATTTCATTGCGCATACACGCTTTTTCTTCACTGAAGCCGCGTATATACGCGCTTCCTCCGCGGCGAAGTAGCGTATAGATCTTCAATTATTACAGAGCAGCATACTTCTTCAGATCATATATTCAGTTCAGATTTACCCTTTTACTTCAGACAGATGTTCGCCTCATCTCAGATCTAAGCCTTCCATAAACAGATCTAGCAGATACAAATACATTCCAGATCTAGATATTCTGCTTCATCATTTCTTCATAGGTGCATCATAGATTCAGATCTAATATCAAACCTTTACCCTTTCCATACAGATATACTTCACAGAGAAGTATTCATTCAAGCTCAGACATCTTTCTCCCACACTCATCATTTGCACAATGAATTTCTTCTCTTTATATAGGTTGATCCTTTTCAATACCACGGGCCCCTTTTTCAATACCATGAGCCAAAACAATACCATGAGCCTTCAATACCACGGCCCGTTTTTTCAATACCATGAGCCAAAACAATACGATGATCCTTCAATACCACGGCCCCTTTTTTCAATACCATGAGCCCAAAACTACATTACTTCCGATGGTATTCCTGGACGGGGTCATTTAGACGAATCATTACCCAATACAATGGGTCCATACCATGGTGGTTACCCCTGGATTTGCACTTTATGAGTGCTTTTCCCCATATGCGACTTGGAACGTTGTTTCCCGCATGCATACGCGACTTCCCCTAGACAGATCCGCGTATGTCTTGAAACATACTCTTTTCATCATAGATCTAGCCCATAATGAATTCCTTTCTTCATTACCTTCTGTACTCTCTGTAGATACATCATATTTTCATCTTTAAACAGGTTCATCAAGACATTCTATCAAGCACAACTTCATCAAGTAAGTTGCCATCATCTTCATCAGGTGGGTTTCCATTCAAGAACAACTCTCTACATCATATTGTTCAACAAACATCATATCACATCAGATTTAAATCATTTACCAAGTCCATCAAGTCAAGATAGCTTCATCAGGTGGATTGCCATCAAGGACAACACAAGTCAACAGTTGCATGTCTTCATCTTCATTCAATGGGTTGCCATCAAGGACAACACTCTGCATCATATTGCCAACAATCTCCCCCTTTGGACTTGATGGCAACCACGATGGTGTTTGGTTACCACAACAGATAGGTACATTAAGAATACAATGACATCATTCAAACACCATGTCACTCTCCCCCTTTGACATCAAGGGCAAAGGACTGATCAAAAACCAACATACTCTCCCCCTTTTCTCCTCATGTGGACGAAACATTCTGCAGATCTGATCTATACTGAAGTGACCAAGCTCCCCCTGAGTTCATGTTGAATCTTCAAACATATTTTTCAATGAAGTACATGACTCTATGAACTTCCTATCACAAAAAGACTCATACTTACGTCAAATATCCAACCAAGTGGATTTACATATGAGACTCAACTACCCAACCAAGTGGGTTTACACATTTGACTCAGCTACTCAACCAAGTGAGTTTACAACATTTGACTCAGCTACCCAACCAAGTGGGTTTACAACATTTGACAAGTCCTTACATGATTGAATATTACAAGATTTACATCATGGGTCTCAACATGACCTTTTCATCAAATTACATATATGACATTAAGACCAACACCAGAAAGTCCTCAAGAATGAGAACATATTTCAGAACCATCATAATGCCAACAATGCATTATACTCATCAAAGCCAATGCTCCGACCTCGCTTACTCCCCCGGACTAAGCCCTTTTTAACTTGTTCATCAACAAGTCATCAGCAACAATCTCTGCATGGGCTGCCCTTATCTCCGAATTATAGGACTTTCATCTCAACAATGAATACTCTTCATCAACAAGCAAACAGGACTCAACCACAATCTTCAACACAAGAAACCATGTATCATATCATCATTATTTAGAACTGAGAAACTAAGCTGAAATTGAGTCAATAATGCAGTTATTAACAGTCAGACTGATGCTCCCCCTGAGCTTCTGCTCCAGATTTTCAGCTATCAGATAAACTCTCTTATCATCAATGCATACGCGGCTGTGTCTGCTGTAACTCGCGTGTATACGCGACTTTGTTTCATCGAACCCGCGTATGGAAAGTGAAATATAGAAAAATTTCACACCTTCATCTCCTCCTGCAATTTTACCTTATGTTCCTGTCTTTTCTTCACACCAGATGCACTGTCAGAAATACATATAACCAGAATAATCAAATCAACCATGAGAGACATCATTCATTGCTCCCCTTGTGACGATACATTACTAGATCTCATAATGTATCTCACATCATTCCTGCAGTCAATCAGAGAAGTAAGCTTCAGAAGCGGATGACTGCATTAGGGTCAAAATTCCCTACGTTTCTGATCGGTCCTCCATCTTTTTCCAGATTTGTTTGAACTTTCTATTTGTGTGCTGGAAGTTATCCAATTTCTCATATCTGTTCAACCTGCATTCCTTTTCTACATGTCCATACTTGTTACAAGAATAACATCTCATGTGTCCAGAGAAATAAGCATAAGAATCATAATGAGTATTTCTAATCTCCCTCCTTTTACAATCAGCTACTTTATGTCCATACTTGTTACATGAAAAACAATATCCCTTGAAGAAACCAGAGTACCTTTCTATGTAGGATCTGTTTGTTTGAGGCTGAAATGATCTGCTTCTGCAATTGGCTGCAACATGTCCAAGATTATGACATCTAAAGCATTCAACATTATTGAATGATTTCCTTTGAGGATTCATGACTGTTGGTTGACCTTTTGTTTCTTTCAACACTTCAGATTTTGCATTGACTTCCTTTGAATCATTAGCATTCCCTTGTGAACTAGATTCTCCTTTGACCGTTTCATGAAAACCAAGACCAAGTTTGATAGAAGGAGACCTTTGATTACTCAGAATATTGTCCAAAATATTAGTACTATCTTGAAACCTCAAAAGTTTAACCTTTTCTTCTAATTTACCTTTGAGAATTTTTACCTCAACCTCCAAGGCTTGACATTGCTTTGTCATGCTTTCTTCTTTCCTTCTTCCATCTTCTACTTGATCCTTCAGATTTAGAATCTCTTCTTTCAACCAATTTTCGTTGTCTTCACATGTTTGCTGCAGCTCTTCATTCTTCTTGTTTGATGCTTCGAGATCTTCTTTGAGGGAGACAATTTCTGCTTCAAGTCTTGCATTCTTCTTGTTTGATTCTTCTAGAAGTTCTTCATGTTCCTTGTATGCTTCTTCTATGGCAGACATGATTTTTGCTCTAAGTTCTTCATCATTCTTATTTGATTTTTCCAGATTTATTTTGAGAGCGAGGTTTTCTTTTTCAAGCCTTCTCTGCAGATTTTCATGAATTTCTATCTGTTCCTTCATTCTAGAGATCATCTCTTTTTCGATAGAGCCTTTCTCTTTAATTTCTCTTTGTTGTTCTTCAACTTTGATCTTGAGAACTTCTTCTAGATCCATAACATTTCTTTCACTATATTCATCATTGCATGCACAAGAAAGAGAGTCATCAAAACAATTATCAATACTTGTCTTATCTTTTCCATTTTCTGCTGCACATGTTTTCTGAGATATATCCTTTTCAGTGGCCTTCTTCTTTTGCTTCTTTCCCATTGTGACGGATCTCCGTCAAGCGATCAAGCTTCTGCAGAAGGACCTGCTCTGATACCAATTGTTGGGAAAAATACTGAGAGGGGGGGGGGTGAATCAGTATTTACTGCATATTCAAAACTTTTTACTTTTTCATTCCTTTAAAACCCATACGCTACTTTGTTGAAGCCAACTAGCGTATACACGCGGATATCCTTCATAAAACTCGCGTATACACAGAGATCTAATTATGCCATTAGTTCTTCACTTATATCATTCCATCATTCATTCATTATATGTTCTATAAACAATAAACATGTGCAGTAAGAACAGAATAAACCATCACACAAAGCATCACACATGAACACCAGGATTTTTAGGTGGAAACCCAAGTCGGGAGAAAACCACCGCTGCAGTTGCTCAGCCTTCAATATTTTATTATAGAGAAAACATCTTACAACATATGTGATGGCGCAGACTTGACCAGCACGCAGGCACCCACCTGCGCTCGTTTACCAGCCTCTCCTGGAAGGGAGCTCCAACCCCCTGACTCGTTTACCAGCCTCTCCTGGAAGGGAGCTACGACCCCCTGCTCTCGTTTACCAGCCTCACCTGGAAGGGAGCTATGACCCCCTGATCTCGTTTACCAGCCTCACCTGGAAGGGAGCTACCACCCCCTGACTGAAGGCTACAACCCTCAGCACCTCTATGGACCACGTTTCATCAATTTTCACACTGGATCCAAAGCTTCCTTTAGGACACCACTTGCAGGCCACATTTCATCATATTTTCAGACTGGACCCTCTCCATACTTTTAAGCACAGTCAACCAAGAAACAGATACATATAACTCACTGACAGATATCATAAAACTAGCAGAAAAGAACAAACATTTCTTACCACAGTCTTCAACAAACCCTAGTTTGCATACGCGCTTTCCTTTCACTGATGTCACGTATATACACGCTTCCGTCCACATAAACCAACGTATACTTCAGTACAAATTACATTGCGCATACGCGCTTTCTCTTCATCGAAGCCGCGTATATACGCGCTTCTTCTGCGGCGAAGTAGCGTATAGATCTTCAACCATTATAGAGCAGGATACTTCTTCAGATCATATATTCAATTCAGATTTACCCTTTTACTTCAAACAGATGTTTGCCTTATTTCAGATCTAAGCCTTCCATAAGCAGATCTAGCAGATACAAGTACATTTCAGATCTAGATCCCCTTCTTCATCATTGGTGCATCATACATTCAGATCTATCATTCAACTGTAACCCTTTCCATTCAGATATCCTTCAGAGAGAAGTATTCATTCAAGCTCAGACATCTTGCACCCACACTCATCATTTGCACAATGAATTTCTTCTCCTTATATAGGTTTATCCTTTTTCAATACCACGGGCCCCTTTTTCAATACCATGAGCCAAAACAATACCATGAGCCTTCAATACCACGGGCCCATTTTTCAATACCATGAGCCAAAACAATACCATGAGCCTTCAATACCACGGGCCCCTTTTTCAATACCATGAGCCAAAACAATACCATGAGCCCAAAACTACATTACTTCTGATGGTATTCCTGGACGGGGTCATTTAGACGAATCATTACCCAATACAATGGGTCCATACCATGGTGGTTACCCCTGGATTTGCACTTTATGAGTGCTTTTGCCCATACGCGACTTGGAACGTTGTTTCTCGCGTGCATACGCGACTTCCCCTAGCCAGATCTGCGTATGTCTTGAAACATACTCTTTTCATCATAGATCTAGCCCATAATGAATTCCTTTCTTCATTACCTTCTGTACTCTCTGTAGATACATCAGATTTTCATCTTTAAACAGGTTCATCAAGACATTCTATCAAGCACAACTTCATCAAGTAAGTTGTCATCATCTTCATCAAATGGGTTGCCATTTAAGGACAACACTCAACATCATATTGCTAACAAACATCATATCACATCAGATTTACATCATTTACCAAGTTCATCAGGTCAAGAATAACTTCATTTACCAAGTCCATCAAGTCAAGAATAACTTCATCAAAGGTGGATTGCCATCAAGGACAACACATGCCAACTATCTCATGTCTTTATCTTCATTCGGTGGGTTGCCATCAAGGACAACACTTCCGCATCATATTTCCAACAACTTGATGATAACTTCATAAATCTAACTTACTGAAATATTTTGCTTCTCTCAACTGATCTAACAAATCATCTATCCTTGGGAGTGGTTATTGATTCTTTACCGTTATCTTGTTTAAAGCTCTGAAGTCAACACACATGCGCCAAGTCCCATTTTTCTTCAGAATCAGGACTATAGGTGAACCATATGGAAAAGTGCTTGGCCTTATGAGTACCTTTTCCAACAAGTCCTTGATTTGCCTCTTTATTTCAGCATTCTCCATTATCAACATGCGATACATGCCGATTTTTGGAAGAGGACAATCTTGTTGAAACTAAATCTCATGTTGAATCTCCCTTTTAGGAGGAAATCCTATTGGCTCCTGAAACATCTCATGATGTGCACCAACTACATCATATAAATCTGATTTCAACTTAGGATCAAAATCTTCAAATGACTCATGATTAACATCATCTTTAGGCTTAATCATTTTAAGAACAAAATTCTTACTTGAATTCACTAGCCTTTTTACCTGTCCAGAATTTACCATTGTAATATTTATCTTCTTGCGATGTGCTATAACAATGTAATCCTTTCCATATTTGAATAAATGGTATTCGTTCTCATGGCGATGGAAGATAGTTTTCCTATCATACAAGTAAGGACTTCCCAACACAACACCTATAATATCAAGCGGAACCACATCTAATTCAACTGTGTCAACAAAATGTGCAGTTATTTCAAAGTGCAATATGTACTTCTTTGAAACCTATAAATTTGAATCCTTACAAATCCACCCAAGTGGATATGGTTTTGGATGTGTAATGGTCTCAAGTTTAATTTTCTTGACCAAGTCTTCAGAGATTAAATTTGCTTGTGAACCACTGTCAAACAGTGTATCAATCTTGGTATGTTTGGATATGACCCTCACATGAAATAGTTCACTTCTCTCTTCTTCATTTAGAGCTTCTATGTGACAGTTTGAAGTACTAGTACTGGGTTTTGTTTCAATTTCTTTCCCCTTCATGTTCTTCAATAACATGGTTGTAATTTTAGTTTCATCACATGAATCTTCTCCTAAGTCATGTTGAGTTGTAGCGGCAGTTTTCTGCTTCCCTTTGTTTTTGTTAAATTTGGGTCTCTTTTTAGGATGCAGTTTCCAACAATTTTTCTCTTCATGGTCTTCTCTTGAACAATGTTTACACTGGCCACTTCTCTCCCTCTTTCTTGACAGATGCATTCCTTTTTCCTTTTCCTTTTGAGGTCTTCTCTTTGTTTTTTCACTTAAAAGGTTTGTTTCTACCCTCTTCAAAAGTATTTTTATTTTTTACGCTAGCTTCTAGATGGGTGGCTTGAACAGGTACCTCATCTAGGCATGTAGGATTAAACATGAGGATAATATGTCTAAGGTAGCTATGTAATCCCCCTATGTACTTGTGCAAAGTATCTTGACTCTACAAAACTACCCCTAATAAGAGAGCTCTTCTCCTAAATTCTTGAGTGTAGTCTTGTACATTTTGTCCTTTCAATTGTCTAAATTTTTTCTAGTTCATTATGGATTTCTGCATGTGAGCTAATGGATAAAACGGTTGTTTTATTGTTGTAATGAAATCAGTCCATGATAGAATAATCTTACCATGCTTTTTGATCTCCTCCTTTTTCTTGGCTTCCCACCAAACAAGAGCTGCACCTTCCATCCTCAATGAAGCTAGTTGGATTTTGGTGTCATCATCATGAAGGTTTTTAATTCTCAAATAAACCTGCAATTGCCTAATACAATTATCAATATTTTCTACATTGACTTCACCATTAAACATTGGAAATTCAAACTTAACATCAAGTTTTAGAAAAGGACTTTTACCAGTGTTCTTTGACTTGTGTGACTGGTGTACTAAAGATGAAGTAGAGGATGATGATGATGAGGGTAATGATGGTGAATTTCCACTGCCTCCATTTCCTCCATTGCCCTTCTTTGATTTATATTCATCATTTTTAAATCTTGATGATCCCTGACCTTCCTTATGAAGTTTGGATCCTTCTCCTTCTAGTCTTTCATTCCTTTCTTGATAAATGACTCTCACCATTTTAGTCATGTCAAGGAATTCTTTCTTGAACACTCTTTCTTCCTCTTTTGGATACACCTCTTCATGGGTTTATTCTTCTCCTGGAGGCATGATTGATGCCGCTTCTACTTCTCTTGGAGGTGAACTAGGTGGTGGAGAATGTGGCAATCTTGCCCTCCTTTGTTGTGGCTCACTTTGAGAACCTATTGCTTCTTCCAATTTGCCTTCTCCTCTCTTAAGCTTGAGCCTAGTAAGCATGAAAACCCTTGCAAACAGTTTACAAATATTTGCACATAAAAACACCAGAGGTAAAACTCTAGCTCTCATACCAACTTGATCTGAAAGGAGTGTATTAGTTATGTTGTGCTAAGTTTCCTTTCAGTAATATATACATGTGCAATTTGTCTCCATATGTTTTCTTAAGGAATGAGAGATTTAGCCATGAAAATTAGATGAATTAGTGAACTTTAAGCATGTAAATAAGCCTTAAAAACACTGAAAAACAATGCATAACAGAGAAAAACATTCACACATAAGTTTTACATAGTATGCATGATGAAGCATTTCACCCCTCCTGGGCTACATCTGTCGGTCCAACTCCCAATGGCATGTCCCTCTTTGTCATTATGCTCAAAATTGTAAATTACATATGTTTTCAGGCCTCTAATGGTTGTTTTATCTACACAAATGACTCCAGAATGCTCAAATTAGTCTAGGTAGACTCTTGTTTCACCAAAATTGGTCGAAAATTGACGTCCCAATGTCAGCTAGAAAGGCTCCACTAAATGTGGAGACAAGAAATTAACTTGAGTTAAATTTAATATAATTCCCTAAAAATAGGGGCGCGCTCCAAATATAGTCAGATGGTTAACATGACGTTAAATTGTTAGTGGTGGGGTGGTCACATGCCAACCCCATCATAACCTCCGCTTGTTACGGTTTTGAAACTCCGTGTTATATGTCAAAACCATAAGCGATAAGGTTCTGCTCTAACCATTTTCCTTAACTCTTTATCCCCGCATGTAAACACGTAGAACCCATTGGAGTGTATGTCGATGTTGCCAATTTAAACATTTACTGCCACGGTTTTAAACACATGTGAACAACTTGTCACGACAGTTAAGTTTGTTGCAGTGGTAAGAGACGAGGCCACGGTTCTAAGTGCAAGGCTACATGAGAGGGGGCCTGGCCCTTCGGGGATAGCCTCCAAAGCGCCCAACACAAAAATTTGCAAACAATAAAATGAAGTCGCGTCCATACATGGTAAGAAACTTTGTATAGGTGGACTGGTCAAGTCTTGGGTGTGTGCATGCAAAGGTCAGTTGTTCAAACCTTCGGAGCTCCAAAAAAAAATTAATCAACCATTCTGAGGACACGTGCCGGCCTCCGAGCTTGCCACGTGTCACTCATCCGTCAGTTAATCAAAATCACATCCAACGGCCCAAACAATCTCTCTGTAACACCAACATCCAACGGCCCATATTGAGCCACGTGGCACGATTATGTTGTCTAAATAAAAATGGAATATTCCAAGTATATACTTTCTGATGGTACTTTCATGCTGATTGGGCATCCAGTCACCAAAATTTAGTTGTTTGGGAAAACGAATAGAATGCGATATCTTCCTCATACGACATCAGTTTTTCGAACCATTCACGGCGTCAGAATCACAATGACGAGACCTTTTCGGTCGCTCAGGTTCAAACCTCTTTTAAGCACTTTCATTTTTGAGCATAAGACATGATCTCCTGATCATTCATTTATGTAATGTAAAGGAGGCTTCCCCCTCGAAGTGGCTGATTTCTAAGTCGTTGATCTCTTTTCTTCTATTTTTTGAGCTGGTTTCATAAAATTTGGTATAAGAGCTTTGGATTCTAGGGTTTCACTACTTCAAACAGGACATCATGGCATTCTCACTATAAATTTTTTTCTACAAAGGTTCAGAAGAAAAAAAAACCCATTTGTGAATAAATCCTGAGGAACTTCGTGTAAAACTTTTAGATTTTGGTTCACAATATTTTCGGAGATATGATCTGTGGAAGTTAGGGATTTTGTAGGTTCCTAAATTTCATCTCAAAGAGGTGACCTTGGAAAAATCATCATAACTCTCTCTCTGAGCATGAGATTGGAATTCTGTAAAAAGTGGTCAAAAGTACATGGACTGTAGCTTCTTGTGTATCGATTTCAGAGCCGAAGGAGGAAATAGTGACACGTGGGCATAACTTTGTCTTGAGGAATCTAAATCAGGTCAAACTGTGGCATTAGAAAGAAGATTTAGAGGGCTACTAAAGGACTGAAGATAAAATCTTGGGGATCTGAAATTACAGAGATACATTATTTTCAATATCGAGCTACTCAAAAGTAAGAAAGATGTGCGTATTTTTTTTAAAAATTGCATAAGTCTTGTTTGAAAAATTAGTTTGAAGTGATTCCAAGGGCATATTGAAGCATAGATATCAGTATTGGGTTCTAAAATCCCCCCTTAAGATAATTCAACACTCATTAAGCCCTCAAAAGGCTCTACTATGACGCAGGAAGAGGAATAATATTTGTAGGATATATCAAAATTATGGTACCAAGTGAAACAAATTTCGATTTCACAAAGAGTAACCAAAGACGACATAGATGGTTTAAAATCAGACATGGATGTTTTGAAGGATGAAATGAAAGCTAATATGGATGATCAAGAAGTGGAATATCATATCGAGCATCATAAAAATGTTCTCCAACTCTTAAAGGATAACCTTACTTTGGTGCAGAATCGAATGAAACAACAGGCATATCAACACCGTAGCGAAAGAAGTTTTGCTGCAGGTAGCTGGGTATTTTTACAGCTACAACAATACAAACCAATGTCCCTCAAGTAAGCTAAGAAGTATAATAAATTATCGCTAAAGTACTATGGTCCTTGCAAGGTGAGGCAAAATATTGGTACTATGGAATACAAATTGGAGTTGCCTGCATCTTCCCGAGTGCACCCAGTTTTCCATGTTTCATGCTTAAAGAAGGTTATAGGTGACAAACTCCTAGTTCAAACAATATTTCCAAAACTTGACAAGGAAGGAAAAATCATATTGGAACTTGAAGCATTCATGGAAAAAAGAACTCGAAAACTACAAAATCGATCAATTTCAGAGTATCTCAACAAGTGGAAGAACTTAACCGCTGAAGATTCCACATGGGAGGATGAGAATTTTATACAGAAGCATCTAGAAATAATCAAGTGTCGAGGAAAACACTTGTTTGAAGGAGAGGGAAATGTTAGGTCCCTATAATATTAGTGTATCCCATTATTTTTATTGTTAGTTTATCTAAAAATGGTATGGATAAATTGTTATGCTTTTCAAGAACCTCCCATTCAGTTAAACAAATAAAAGATCTAGCTTATACTTGAAATTTTGCGTAATTTTGTACTTGAAATAGGTGTATGTTTTTTAAATGTTTAAGTGTCTTAAGTCCATTTGTTTTTGCTGAAATTAAACATGTGTAACATAAATATAATGCAGCAATAAAACATCCACACATAACAGCAAAATTAATCTAGGAGTTCACCCAAATATCATGGGCTACGTCTCCTTAAGCTTTTGTCATCTTGACTTGGCTCTTTGGGATTATGGTAAAGTTTCTTTTACAAGTTCCACACTTAAATCCAATGGTTATTGAACTGAACCAAAGGGCTTAGAATACCATTTGTATCCCTGTCATGGTTGTCATCACTCTGAAAACAGATCTAGGCTCCCTTAGACTTGATTCCTTCTTTATGTGCTCTGAGCTACACTGAGATTATCTGTGGCACTAACTTCTTTAGAATTATGTTCATGTCCCTAAAACCTCACCTACTATCTCTAGCACACATCAGACACCAAAAATTGACTGATCATTTGCTCAAAACGAGCACTGCATCCCCAAACTAAGCCTTCCTCCACGGTTTTCCCTGGGTTGCTCAAAACTTCCCTTCAGCTTCTCGAGCTCTAGAAGTCATCAAATGGCTCTGAAAATACCTTCATTGGATTTATAATTCCAAAAATAGTCAGGATAGACTATTGGTTCACTGAAAATGGCCTCCAGCTTCTCCGGTTTCGCCTCCAACACCTATCGGCACCCCCTGGCACTAGGGTCACAGAAAACTTCTCAGTGGGTTCTCGACCTCTAGAAGTCCTCAAAATTTTCTGAAAACTCCTCCATTTGATTAATAATTCTCATTACAGTCATAAATGAGTATATTTTCGCTGCATAAGGCCTCTAGGTGCTCTGGCTAGGCCCCGAACTGCTGCTAGAAAAAGATGGCACTAGTGGCCCCTGGAACTTCACTGAAGCATCTCAGCCTTAAAAATTCCTCTAAAGGCTCTGAAAACCACACCATTAGTTCCAGAACATCTAAAACATCCAAAATTGACTATTGGATTTCTGAATAAGGCCTCTAGCTCCCCTGGCTAGGCCTCAAACTATTGTTGCCTCCTGGTGGCCATGGTGGCCCCTTGAACTTCACTGAAGAAAAAAAATGCTCAAAATTTCTCTGATGGCTCTGAAACCCACTCCATTGAGTCTAGAATGTTGGAGATAGTCAAAATTTACTATTTTCACTCCAAAATTGGGCGAATCTAGCTCAAGATAGAGCCAAAACAAGATTTGTCCAGTGTCACCCAAAAAAGCTCCACTAAATCTGGAGGATTAGACTTAACTCCAGTTAAAATAGGAACCGCCCCTAAATCTAGGCGCACTCCAAAAGCTCCGTCAGATTAAACTAGAGCTTAAATTATCATAATCCGTAATTAGGGGTTGGATAAAGGCTTTTAAAATTGGATAAGCGCAAATTAGTGTTAACCACCGGTTTTCATGGGTTAATCCACGTTTATCACTAATTAAACATATTTTAATACCTCTGCCAGTGCTGGTCTAGCCTGAGGTTTTGGGCGCTTGGGCACATGGGGAAGGGTTGGCCCTTTCGAGCCCCCCCCATACGCGCTCATCAACTATAATATTAAATGACACCACTACATTGTTAAGAAACGTTGGTATGGCAAGTTGGTAAAGCTCGGCGCTGCAGGCGGGGAGGACCCGTGTTCAATTCCTATGTAGTCCCACAAATTTTTCAACTCTGAACCTTGGCGACGTGGTGACCTTCGGGCCTGCCACGTGACAGCCTCCTATTGTCTCTCCATAACACAGTCAACCCTTCAAGCAATAAGATCGCGCCAAGTGTCAAGTAATGATTGGACCGAATGGAACATTCTAGAGAATATTCCAAGGAATATTCCCTGGAATATTCTTTTTAATTTTTCCCAGTCAAAGTCAGACTTGGTCAAAGTCCAAATTTTTCAGTTTACTGTACTTTTCAAACTGCGATAACTTCTTCATACGGTGTCGGTTTTTCGAACCGTTTATGGTGCTGGAATCAAGAAGACGAGATCTATCCAGTCGCTCAGGTTCGACACACTTATTAACACTTTCAATTTTGAGCTATCACTTAGGTCCATGACCTAGTTCTAATCACACCTCCCCATTAGAAATCTTTTGGGCCCCAAAATACTGATATACTGATTTGTACAGTAGATGAGAGTACAACACCCTCTTCTTTTTAGCCTCCATACACTTGCCTTGCACGAATAGTGCCTTTGAACCACAACTCAAAGGTAGTCGACACTTCCCTTCCTGAATGCTCTTATCCTCCTGTCAAGAATTGTCTTCCTTGAACTCACTCAGAAATTTCTGGCGAGAAATTTACAGAAGTTAGTTGAACAACGCTGCCTTGATCAACGATCCAAGGTGGCTCAAACAAACGTGAGATTACAGCATAAACACATGCATACATAACTGAAATTTTCATATGTACAAATGATTATATGTCTTACTATGTCAAGAAGTCAAACCACTTCTTACCAAGCCACTTCCATGACAACTTTGCTGTTGCAAATCTTCTTCATGTGAAACATCTGTTCTCACATCAATGATGGAATCCTTAGTTCCACTTTCGCCAGTCTTTCTGTCCTCTTGTTGCATGTGCTTGGGATGATTAGTTGGATGCAATGTCCAACATTGGGAAACAACATGTCCCCTCTTCTAGCAATGTGTGCAAGTCTTTTGCACCTTCTTTGTAATTTTCCTTTGCTTCATCTGCTTCCCGTATGCCTTCATCCTCTTTCAGCATCTCGAAACATTATGGTTAAACATACCACAATATGCACAACAACTCTTTCTTCAATTCAAGTATGAAAAATTTTCATGCCTTGCAAAAAAATAATCAATTTGACTATGGGAATAATTATACCTCATATGCTTCTTTTCATGTCCTCCATTTTTGCCTTCTTGAGGAGATGAACTAGTAAAGGTTTCAGCTTTCTTTTGCAGACTAACATCATTGTTCTTGTCTTGAAAACTGTCTGAACTTTCATGCTTGCCATAAGCTGCATGTCTACAATCTTCTTGCCGCAACATAGGCTTCAAACAATGGCAATCAAATTGGAAACAAAATTGACACGTTTGTGATTTAGAACTTGGAACAAAAGTTCTCTTTGAAGTTGCCTCACATGCCTTCATGTCTTTGGAGTCTTCGCCATTAGATTGCACATGACCAAGACTAAATTTCTTAGGTCATTCCTCAACCAAAATAGAGTCAATCATGCCTTGTGCATGCTTGCCTAAACCCTTGCCTTCATAGCCCATTTTAAACATTAACTTGGACCCTACACCTCTAGTGTGTTTTTCAAATGAACCAACACATCTATTTGCTGAGAAAACTGAAGACAAATTAGAGTGAATTACCTCTGCTTCACGCATATTCTGGTTAAGGCCTCTTGGGGTTGATGGAGCTGCATCTCCATATCATGCAATCTTTGAAGAATTTCTTCCTTCTCTTGCTTCATAGCAAACAATTGCTCACGAAGTTCAGTGCTTTCTCTTCTATCTTCAAATAGAAACTGCACCATGTCCTTCAATATGTAGAAGTCACACTTCATGTCTTCATCGAAGAATCTTGTGAAGGAGGAGGAATTTGAAGCCTCACTTGATGAAGTTATCATCATGAAAATGAACAAAAACATTCAAAAAAATTCACTAAGCTTTCAAAACAAATGACAAAGCTTTTGAACAAAATGGTTGTAGAGTCAAACTCTTATTCAAGCAGCTTTTTGAAAACAAACCCTTGTGTGCTTCAAGGGTTGCCTTGAGGTCCTTTGGGTAAGGAAGTTGGTTTCAACATTTCTTCCTTCTTTTCCTCTCCTAGACTTAGCTATCAGTAGCTTTCCCTTCACCTCTATCAAACTCAAACAACAGTGAGTTTGAAAATAGTCAAATAGTCAAATCCTTTACACTGTTTAAACATCTTTCAAATAAAACAAGAAAGCTATTGCTCTGTCAATCAAGCAACCAAGTTCTCTGATACAAACCTGATGTAAAAATGGGATGGATGACTTGTTATTTTTTTCAAGAACCTCCCATTCAGTTAAACAAATAAAAGATCTAACTTATACTTGACACTTTGCGGAATTTTGTACTTGAAATAGGTGTATTTTTTTTAATTGTTTAAGTGTCTTAAGTTATTTTTTTTTTCTGAAATTAAATATGTGTAACAGAAATATAATGCAACAATAAAACATCCACACATAACAACAAAATTAATCTAGGAGTTGACCCAAATATCATGGGCAACATCTCCTTGAACTTTTGTCATATTGACTTGGCTCTTTGGGATTATGGTAAAGTTTCTTTTACAAGTTCCACACTTAACTCCAATGGTTACTGAACTGAACCAAAGGGCTTATAATACCATCTATATCCATGTCACAGCTGTCATCACTCTGCAAACAGATCTACGCTCCCTTAGACTTGATTCCTTTTTTCGGAGCTCTGAGCTACACTGAGCTTCTCTGTAGAACTAACTCCTTCAAAATTCTATTTTTGTCCCTAAAACCTCACCTACTATCTCTATCATACATTAGACATAAAAAATCAACTGATCGTTTACTCAAAACGAACACCGCATCCCCAAACTAGGCCTTCCTCCATGGTTTTCCCTGGGCTGCCCAAAAATTCCCTTCATCTTCTCAAGCTCTAGAAGTCATCAATTGGCTCTGAAAATCCCTTAATTGGATTTAGAATACCAAAAATAGTTAGGATAGACTATTGGTTCACTAAAAATGGCCTCTGGCTGCTCTGGTTTCACCTCCAACACCTGTCGGCACCCTGTGGCACTAAGGTCAAAGAAAAATTCTCTGTGGGTTCTCGACCTATAGAAGTCCTTAAAAGCTTCTGAAAACTCCTCCATTGGATTCATAATTCTCATTACAGTAAAAAATGACTATTGGTTTGCTTCATAAGGCCTCTAGCTGCTCTAGCTAGGCCCCAAACTATTGCTAGAAAAAGTTGGAACTAGTGGCCCCGGGAACTTCACTAAATCATCTCGGCCTTCAAAATTCCTATACAGACTCTGAAAACCATACCATTAGTTCCATAACATCTTAAACATCCAAAATTGACTATTGGATTTATGAATAAGGCCTCTAGCTCCACTGGATACAGTTGCTCCCTCCTGGTGGCCCCTTGAACTTCACTAAAGCAAAAACCTGCTCAAAAGTTCTCTGATGGCTCTGCAAACCACTCCATTGAGTCTGTAATGTTGGAGATAGTCGAAATTGACTATTGTCACTCCAAAATTGGGCGAATCTAGCTCAAGATAGAGCCAAAACAAGATTTGTCCAGTGTCACCCAAAAAAGCTCCACTAAATGTGGAGGACTGGACTTAACTCCAGTTAAAATAGGAACTACCCCTAAATCAGGGCACGCTCCAAAAGCTCCGCCAGATTAAAATGGAGTTTAACTTATCATAATCTGCAATTAGGGGTTGGATAAGTGCTTTTAAAATTGGATAAGCGTAGATTAGTGTTAACCACCGGTTTTCGTGGGTTAATCCACGTTTAACACCAACTAAACATGTTTTAATACCTCCGCCAGTTCTAGTCTAGCCTGAGATTTTGGGTGCTTAGGCACATGGGGAAGGCCTGGCCCTTCCGCCCCCCCCCCCCATATGCGCTCATCAACTATAATATTAAATGGCGCCACTACATTGTTAAGAAACGTTGGTATGGTAGGTTGGTAAAGTTCAGCGCTGTAGGCGGGGAGGTCCCGTGTTCAATTCCTGTGCAGTCCCACAAATTTTACAACTCCAAACCTGGGCAACGTGGCAGCCTCCGGGCTTGCCACGTGTCAGCCTCCTATTGGCTCTCCATAATGTAATCAACCCTTCAAGCAATAAGACCGCGCCGAGTGTCAACTGCTGATTGGACCGAATGGAATATTTCATGGAATATTTTGAGGAATATTTCCTGGAATATTATTTTTTAATTTTTCCCAATCCAAGTCAAATTTGGTCAAAGTCCAAATTTTTCAGTTTACTGGAATTTTCAAACTGCGATAACTTCTTCATACGGTGTTGGTTTTTCGAACCGTTCACGGCACCGGAATCAAGAAGATGAGATCTATCCGGTCACTCAGATTTGGCACACTTCCTAACACTTTGAATTTTAAGCTATCAGTTAGGTCCATGATCTAGTTTGATCATTTTTATATCCCCCTCATTGTTATTGTTGTGCCCATGTAGTCCCCATATTGTTATGATTGTGCACCATAGAAGCCCATTATTTTGATTGTTGTGCCTTTACATTGTTATTTTTATGTCGGCAAGGATTATATTGTGACCCATTGGACTCCTATATAAAGAAATGAGATTTTTTCATTTGTATCATCTAATAATTGTTCATTTATGTAATGTAAAGGAGGTTTCCCCCTCGAAGTGGCTAATTTCTAAGTCATTGATCTCTTTTTCTTCTATTTTGTGAGTTGGTTTCATAACATGAAGACGTTAATCTTCAATCTCCCAGGCTTCAACCTGCACTTTGCTAAGAACTGACTTGTACTTTACAAGGCTCCAACCTCTAGGGTTCCAACTCTATCTTCCAAGGCCCCAACTTGTCACTTTGAGGCTCCAACCTTTTGCTTCAATTCCTCAAGATAAGTTTATGTTTTTTCATGGCTCCCAATATATTCTTCAACGAGCCCTGTGAATCTCTTCACCTTCAGCAATGCCCTCAAATGATCTCCAAGGCACTCAGCTCATCAATGACAAGTTTTTTCTTCTCATGAAGGTGTCTCCACAGCGCTTCATGGTACCCAAAAAAAATCTCCAAGTTCACCTCATGATGACTTCAATGCATCATGGTCTCCAATAATGTCTCCAAGAATAGGTAAAGCTTCTCAACAAGATGTCTTCAATTTTCCCTGAAGATGTCATCAATAGGCTTCCCCAAGAATTCTCCCAGGTGTTCAAATGTTCTTCAACTGCTTCACAATGTGTTCTAGGATGATACTCCAAGGCCTGCTCAAGACTATCTCCAAGAGGGTTGCATCAAAAATAGCTTTGATAAGATTTCTTTAACTTACTTATGCTTCAAGGATATTCAAGTTTGCTGAGAAGTGTCTACTATAATAATGGTGCTCCAAGGAGACTTCAAGAATGTTGCCCAAGAGATATTATAACATGTTAGAGTTAAGTTCAGCCTCCCACAAGTGAGAGCCTTCAGAAGATAACAACTGATTGTAGTATCTTAACTTCTCCATAGGTAATTGTGCTACTAATCTGAGCTTATTGTCAACCTTGAGTAATAGCCCAACCCAAACAATAACCACAGATCCACGTGATTGTAATCCAGGCTTCAGCCTTACTACCACAGGTATGTACTCAAAGTAATTTATTCCCTCCACACAT
This sequence comes from Pinus albicaulis, assembly GCA_034641835.2. Classification (NCBI taxonomy): domain Eukaryota; kingdom Viridiplantae; phylum Streptophyta; class Pinopsida; order Pinales; family Pinaceae; genus Pinus; species Pinus albicaulis. Next base: position 19,487 of record JAXQQM020093127.1, read on the forward strand.
GCAAGTCCTTTCTTGCATCTATCTCAGGTTATTTGGTTCAAGAATCCACGCCTATAACAAGCTTATTGTTTATGCTTTGGTCATGACAGACCTATGGCCCTTTGACTTCAAGTAGAACAGAGATGTAATAAGCTTAGCTCCAATTTTTTTCACAAGAAGAGACTACACCAAGCTTTAAAACAAAGTTTGAAATAAGATTCTAGAACAATTGTTCACAAAAATCTGCAAAGGAGTGTCACATGGGTGTGAAACAAAGATTCCAACCATAGTTCTAAATTCCAATCCAGGACCGAGCTTCTACGAGTGACTATCCAGACGTTTGATTGTCCACACAGCACAAGTCTGAATTGCAGAGAATAATCTTAAGTCCGAAGTATAGATCCAAAGTCTGTAGCAAATTCTGAGCTTCCACGTGTTAAGGTATAGACCGAGCTCCACACAGGTCTGCAATTCCGATACCCAATCACAATTTAGAAAACTTCACTAAATATCCTTCTTATTTAGCTCTTCATGAGATCTTATTTTCTGCTCTTGTAGTTATCTTCATCGAATGATATTTATATAGTTCTCAAGGATTACCGATAAACTGTCTTTTAAGCTGACTTTCAAACTGGTGGTGCTGACGCTGTGATTTTATAGTCCTCACACGTTGTTTTTCACACGCTAACGAGGGATTCGATTAAGAAATTGTCATGCATGGAGTGATGGTTTAATTTTTTATTTTATTGATTAACTAAGGCCGAGTCGACTAGCATATAACGTTAATATGAACCTAATGTTTGGACTTATGTAGAGTCTTAAAGTTATAGAGTTTTATAATAAAGTTGTTTTGGTAAAATATTAAAATATTGTTTTGAATGGTTTTATGAATTATAGCCTTTTATGTTATGGTAAAATATTAAAAAAATTGTTTTGAATGGTTTTATGAATTATGGTATTTTATGTTATGGTAAAATAAAAATAAAAAATATGAATGGATTTAGGGTTTTAGACATCATTCTAGGGTTTTATTTATTTAGGGCTTGTTATCATATAGATAGGGATACAACTATGCTTTGTCATCATGACTCAATCTTCATGCTATCATATAGATATGGTTTTTTATTTAGGGTTTGCCATCATATAGATAGGGATATAGCTAGGGTTTGTCATCACGATTCAATCTTCATACTTAGGAGCCTCTTAGAGTTTGCATAATGAGGTTAGGACAACACCACAAAAAAGTTATTCATTGTGTTGGGCTTCACCAAGAGTGAATCAAATGCAAACCTTTATGATATGATATTGTGGTATAAGGTAAGCTTTTTATTATTGTACTTTATGTCGATAATCTAATACTTACAAGTGATGAGCAACTCATCAAGTCTTGCAAAGAAGACCTTGCAAGAGAATTTGAGATGAAGGACATGGGGCTCTTGTACTATTTCCTGGGATTGGAAATATGGCAAAGAGATGGGGAGAAATTTGTATCTCAAGGCAAGTATGTCAATGATATCCTTTAGAAGTTCCACATGGAGGGAAACAAACCCATGGAGACTCCTCTAGTAGGAAATTGGAGAAAGGAAGATGCTACTTCAGGCAAAGTAGTAGATGCTATTGTTTACAGGCAGCTTGGGGGTTCACTCATGTATTTGCTGAACACACAACTAGACATATGCTACGTTGTTAACCAACTTAGTTAAGCTATAATTAATCCTACCAAGCTCTTTTGGAAGGCAGTAAAGCATGTGTTGAGATACCTCTGAGGCACTATAGAGTATGGGCTATGGTACAAACAGAGAGAGGGAGTGAAGCTTCAAGGCTTCATTGATGCAGATTGGGAAGGGAGTCCATTCGATAGGAAGAGCACATCAGGGAGCATCTTCAGCATAGGATCAACAGTAGTTTCCTGGCACATCAGGAAACAAATATTAGTTTCAATTAGTTCAGTAGAGGCAGAGTATATGGCGGCCAATCACACAACATTTGATGCCATATGGATGAGGAAGATATTTGTTGGTTTTTTTGGTTGACAAATGGATCCAACGGTGATATATTGTGATAACTAGAGCTGCATCAAACTCTCAATTAATCCAGTTTTTCATGACAGGTCCAAGCATATTGATATCTGATATCGCCATCTCATATATTTTGTTCAGAGGTGAATTATGTCATTAGAGTACATTCCCACAGAGGAGCAGGATGCAAACATCTCGACGAAGGTACTCTCAAGAATAAAATTCAAGTTCCATAGAGACAGGATCAGGGTAGTAGATAATCCCTTTCTTGTTGAGAGGGAGTGTTGAAATGGAACCAAGAAATGGCACCCCAGTAGGGCTTCTAATTTAATTTTCCCATAATTAAATTAGAAGTAAAATTGTAATTCCATTGCATAAGAGCTTGTAAGTGTTAAATGAGTCAGGAAGACTCAGTTAGCTCAGTTACTTCGAATCGAGGGTCAAACTGGAGGCATGTAGAGTACACTCTAAGTTTTACAGGGTCCAATTATAGTTATTTGTGAGGTGTAATTAGGTAACTCATTTATTTGAGTTAAAATCAGTTTCTCTAGTTCTAACTGAGAGATGAGCTAGTGATAGGTCCAGTGAATTAAATATGATTTAATTCACAAGTAGTGGTCAATCAGTTAACTGATAATTCACAATAAATAGTTGTTGCATGTCATTTCTAAGGATGATCCAGTTGAGATTGAGGTTATAGGGAAGATAATTATCAGTTGTATAATTAAAAAATTGTACAAGTCATGCATGAGGTCATTAGGATTCCTTGAAGGAATTGCACAATCAATTCTTGGGAATTTCCTTTATAATAGGGCCACAATTCCTCAAAGAATGCATAAGCAGGGATGGCCAGACAAAGGAAAAGTATTGGTTAAGTATTGGATCGATTTTTCCTAAATTAGAGTGAGACAATCAATAGAGTGCATAAGTTTCTCAGAAAGGGAAATAACATTGTATTGTTTCATGTTCTTGAATTTATGCAATATATAGATAGCGGGGTTTTGATCAGTTGCTTCCCCTAGATACATCTTATGTTATGTGATTGATAATTTCTTTCTCTTACTTGTGTATGTGATTGTGCGATCATAATTGGTTTCCATAATTTGTAAATTGATTCATTATTTTTTTTTAGTACATTACAAGATCAGTTGAATCTATTTAGATATTTCTACAAATGTTGTGCCCATATATTCCCAATATTATTATTTTTGTGCCCCATAGAAGCCCACTATTGTTATTGTTGTTCCCTTACATTATTATTGTTATGTAGGCTCTAATTATACTGTGACCCCTTAGACTCCTATATATACCAAGGAGGTCTTATAATTTCAATCATCCAATAATTGGTCATTTATGTGATGTAAAGGAGGTTTCCCCCTCGAAGAGGATATTTCTCAAGTCGTTCATCTACATTTTCTTCTATTTTGTGAGAAGGTTGCATAACACACTTTATCAGATCTCTCATTGTAAAAGAAATCATCGGGTCTCAATTCTATCCATTTGAACATCAAACTTTGAATATTTTTACCAAGCCTCTTAGTGGAATAAATTTCACCGGGGAAAATTTGAAGGATGGAAGTTTATCTTAAAGTTTAGAAACCTTGGCGAATATTACTAGTCCCTAATATGCAAATTTTAAAAATTTTGGCGATATTTTTGTAGAAATATTTATATTTCCAATGATTTTATATTAGTCAATATAATATTTTGGTGATTTTTAAGGTAAAATAATGGTGTACTATAAAATCTGGGCGAATCATTTTAGAAAAAAATGGAAATTGGTGAATCTTGTTTTTTGAAAAAACATGGAAAATTAGCCCACATGCGAATATTAGCCCCTAAAATTTTCCCTGAATTTCACTAAGTTCAAAAATGAACTTTTAGGTTAAATGGGGGAATGTTAGCCTAATAATCCTAAAGTTTTAGAAGTCTATATAAATAGTTTTAGAAAAATACTTTATTCTAGCATATCTATCAATAAGATATTTAGTTTAATATGTATAGGACACCTATCATATTCATGGGGTTGGTTGTTTTCCTTGAACTTAGCTTGTAGTCGTGTTGCATAAACTAAATCAATTTGAAGTGAGGTACATAGGATTTTGGCCTCACAATATTTGTAACTTTTCTTTTCTTATTTAATGAAATCATATGTCTAAACACTTATTAACACTTGATGAATATTTTTAAGGAATTTTATCGTTTGACATTGGCTCGTCTAACTGTATATTGAGGTATGAATTTGTGGAAGTTAATTGTATTGTGCATTACATTGATATATTTTACCAATATGTTTTCATAAATTGAGATACCACCTATGACATCAAAGAGATAACCTAAAGGGAAGAAGAAATTATGTTGAGGTGAAAATGGTACATTTCCAAAGTGTTCTTATAGATAAGGAATTGTGGTTGCTACTTTGATAAGGGTGTTAATTTGAGCGGTAACATTTTTTGGTGTCGTTTCCAAGTAGAAAGTCCATCCACTAGGTTATTGAATAAGTCTTCCTATATTTGTGCCTTGATTAGATTGTCGTGAGTGTTAGCTTGATTGGCCCTAACCAACAACAACTCCAAAAGAAAATACAATAAAAAGGTACTCAATAAGAGATAATTCCCCTAAATAAATCATTAGGATATATTGGCAACTTCACATATTTGATGTTTGTATAATTGGTAACCAATTCTTTCATCTTAAGAAATCATCCTACATGTCTAAAGTATGGATTCTAACACAAAAAAAAAATTGGAAAGTCTAGTTTTCTCCTTTGGATTTTTTAAATATTCCAATGTATCCATATAAGCTTCATGTGAATGCATGAACTACTCATATGTAAAAAAAAAAAAAAAAATCATGAATTTCACATTTTTCGTGTGCTAGGGTCCATCAAAAGTGCACAACGTAGGTACTCCTTAGATGAAAAATTGACTTCTACATCCAACGAGTGCTTTCACTGGAAATTTGAGTAAAATTGCAAGGAGCTAAATTGAAAATACGAGTTGAAAAAGTAGTTTTTTGTTTTTTTTTTTTTTTTTTACCCTTTTACTCCAAAATGGTGAATCATCTCTCATGGTTGAGATCATCGTATTGAATCATATTAGTTCTTATAAAGTTTATTTTTATTTTAAAATTTTGTTTTGAGACCCATTTTTTACCTCGAAATTTCTCTAATGAGGGTCGAGTCCCTTAGGTGATTGAATCAATTGGTTGTTATAAAGTTTCAGTTCCCTCAAATTGATGCGCTAGTGTTTGAGGGCATGTAAAGGAGAGTTCTTTCACATTAGTGTATGTATGTAAGGTTCGTGTTGTTGTTCAATCCCAAGCCTCCTCCTTCATGAACAGATATCATCTTTATGACAAGAGAGCTTCTATAGCGAGTAGATTTATGGCATCTCATGAGAATTTTGTAACAGTACATTTTTTGTAAACTTAGGCCAAATGTTGTAATGGTTCATGTGAGCTTCATGTTTCTTGTTTTTCCTTTGCTCAAGCTAACCTCGAATGTTGAGAATAAAATTGCATTCATCTATTCCCTTGCATACCTATGGCATATAGTTGTTGTGGAAATTTGCGGACATAAGGAAGTTTGATTCTAAGGCCACATCCAAGGCATCTTGGCATCCTCTATTTATTAATGATAATACAAGTTCTCTTTAAAGGAATGCACAAATCTGAGAGACCTGTGAACAATGTGAAGTTTGGAGTATCCTTTGTAATCCAAAGGTGGTTAGCAAAATCAAGAAATCAATATTTTTGACTTTGAATAAACATCTGAATCACCTAAAAACAAAGTTATCTTTGTGATCCAAAATTTACTTTGTAATCAGGGATAAGTCACCTACTATTTTACTAAATTTTGAAGTTCGAATCTTTGCATATGCGAAGGTTTGGGAAGTTTTCATATATATATATATTGTTTAACTCATCCAAATATTGTGGAAATGATAGTGTTATGGTGGTGATGTTGTCAATATTTCTTGTGAGTTGTATTTCATAATCCTTCTTGTAGAAGGGCAGTAGAAACAATGCCAGACTCTCCAATCACTCACCGCAGCTAGAATGGTTATTCGAAATTGAATCTTGGTTGTGATTTTGACCCTGAAAATGGAGTCATGGAAGTGTATCTATGTAATGAATAATACCAACAAAGAGTGAAGTAATAGATGTAAGCATCTGTACTAGTGAAGACAATGTGTGATCTCTTTGAAATATGACTGATGATAATTCTTTGTCATCCTGGTTGAAATAATCTGCTACCTTACCTTCACAATTTGATCAGGATCCTGGTTTGATTACAGCGTAATGGACATGTTCTAAGTCATGGATGGAATTTATCAACAAGGCATACAAGTTCTGCGAAATTGCTGAATTTGGAACATGTGGCTTGGAGCTTCTTGAAGCATGCGGGTGAGGTATGAGTTCCTATCTTGTTTTGAGCGTTGAAGCACTGAAGTAAATTAGATTTTCTATCTTATCATAGAGATGTGCTCTTACCAACATGTGGATCACTACAATTTTGTTTTTGAGCCAGTGATAAAGAAAGGAAATCACCATTGAGGAAGAATTTGGTCTCATTCACAAATGATAAATGGGATTCATATCTTTGGCCCGCAACCAGATCTAATATGCGAAAACAAATCTAAATGTCCAAGGCTGTGATTTTAATAATGTTAATTCACTCAAATAGGCCTGAAAATATCTTAAGAACAAGTTTCAGAAGGAGATGCCATATAATACTTCAACTTGATAACTTAATCTCATAATTTGTCAACTTGAAAGGTTTTAAACATATAAGAAGGACAAAATGCAATGAAGTTGACAATCCGATACCGTGTCACATCGAAGGTCTATCATATATTTTAGAAGGCATACTCATATGTAAGTATCAAGGTTAGGATTATTGTAATGATTATTAAATTTTCGCTAATAATCTTCCTTTGAGTTTTGCTCAGATCCTTTAGAGCAATCAAACATTCATGAGTATCTTGGTATGTAAATGGAAGGTATGTGTCTATCCATTATGATTTTGGATCCTGTGTTGGTAACATTCCTATTTAAGTAAAATACATTTATCTACATGTTATTTTGTGTCATGAGACTTGTATCAAGAGATTTGTATTAAGGACTGTTGTTTTAGCTAAAGGAGTCATATGTTGAAAGTTGAAGTTGTACTATGATCTGTGATTCTTGTTGCATATTTTCAATCAATTGGACAATTAAAGAAAGGCCGAGTTCCTATTCTAGGACTTGAATATCAAAGAAAGAGTCATAAATGATTGAATATTTTTTTATCTGAAGGACTTACATATATGGATAAGAATATTTGCACTATGAAGAAGAAAATGTTGGGTTTAAAGTGATCAAGGATCACTGCAAATATTTTTGAAAATATACCAAGAAGGTTTGAATAAGGAAGCCCTATGACTAATATTGATATTGAGAATGAGAATGATGAAGATAGCAAGGATGAGTGTCATTTGAACATTTGAGGAAAAATCCAGGGTATTGGAAATTTTTGGACATTGGATTGGCTAGGGTTTGGAAAATAAAGCCTAGGGCTTATGGATCAAACCCTAAGATTGTTAGCAAGAATGATGAAGTTGGAAAATGAATTAATGAATTTGTAAAACCCTAGACTATGATTGAAGAAATTTTAGGGCGTAAATTCAAAACCCTTATGAGTTAATTTCTTTTGCTTGAAAGAAGAAACCCTAGCTCCTAGAATATTTGACATCTCGATGATGAGGTCTATTAGCACGTTGAATGCAAGAAGGCTAAATATTAATTGGGAGTTGACATGTTCTCAAAAGATAAGTATCATGTATTTCTTTTATTTTTAAATTGTTATTGATGATGTGGACTCCTTGATGATGATGTGGAAAAGGTCAACTCCTTAATGTTGATGATGATATGGACTCCTTGATGATGATGTGGATGAGGTCAACTCCTTGATGATGTGAAAGAAGTTAACTCCTTGATGATGTGGACGACGTTGATTGGATTGAGAAGGCTAAGATCAAGAGGGAGCTGACACTTTCTCAAGAGATAAGTACTTTCTTGTTTTTTGTTTCATTAGGAGTCTCTTGTCTTTGTATATCTTGTTTGGTTGTATTTGTTCTTCCATGGCCTCCTAGTGAGGATTGCAACTACATAATGAAGACTGCCAAGGTGTGGCAATGGTTGGAAATGGACGAAAGAACAATGTGACAAGAAGACTCATGATTGGATGAGCTTGGGACTCACATGGAGTAGACAAGATCATCTTGATCGAAGCATGTTTTGATCCATGATGAAAAGGAAGTCAGTTGTGACTTCCAAGATGAAGATGGCTACAGATATTGAATTATGATGTTGATCCAATTTTTTTGAATATGAACCTGTGACTTTTCTACTATGTTTCTGACAAGGGTTGAGAACCTCTTCAATGTAAGACAAAGTTGATTGAATAATTGTAAGATTGAAAGTAAAAATATGTGTTAAGGTTGTGGCATGATGGATTGTGAGTCCATGGACACTTGCTGATGAAAATTTTGAAGCTACGAGACTCTATTGCTGACTTGGTTGATTCTCTGATTGGCTCGTTGAACCACCTAAAGCAATGAAGTGTTGACTATGTTTGAACTAGATGTATTAAATAAATAAATAACACTTATAGGTGTTGTTAAAATTGGACAACTAGGTCCAAACTCCTTGTTTTGATGCTCAGATGAAGACATTAATATTTTTATTGGGTTCCTCTTTCGAAGACGTGCAAGATCGATCTAAAGATCATCTTGATCCGATGAGCAGAACATTTATTTTGAATTTATTTTTAATACTTTCAAAATATGTGCAGGTCGGCCTTAAGGTTTTACACCCCCAGCAAATGTGTCACACACCCTCAGTGATTGATATAAATAGAGTCAACATTGGAGGACATTTCAATCATCTCATCACACACATCCTCGATCCTGCAGTTTGGATGCCAAACTGATGATGTCGTGAACATGGACGATGTCGAAATCGATGATGACATAAATATGGTTGATGTCAAATCGATGATATTGCAATGGATGCTATAAATCTAGATGATGTCGGAATCGATTATGTCGAATATGGATGATAACTGATGATGCCTGAAATGGATGTCAGAATATGGATGATGTACGTAACTGATGATGTGAAATCTAGATGTGATTCTTTGTTGAATTATGTTTAGTTTTATCACTGCTTATGGTTGTACAGGTAACACTTCAAGTTGGCTGATCGTATTGAGACTTGGGCGTTGAAGATCCATTGATCAGCCGTAACAATTGGGTAACACACCTATATTTTTCTCGCTTTGTCTTCTATGATCTATCAAAAGTGTTCTATCAACACTTTACTTTCTTGTTTTTGTGATTGCTGACTGACATTGAGGATAAAAGTAAAGTTGCATCAAGCATAGAACATCTTCAAAAATTTACATGGTATCAGAGCTGAGGTGAAGACAAAGCCCTAGTTTGTAGCAATCACCGAAGAAGAGGATGGGTCCCTCAAAATACAATGGCTTTAAGTCTGATGAAAATTTGACTGGGAAGGATGACTTCCATGATTGGAAGATGACATTAGATCTTAATTTGGAAGACCAAGATGTCATAGACTACGCATAGCAGTTAGAATTTTGTAATCGCGAAGATTGAAAATCTTGATCACGTAGAAACAACATCGTTTCAACCAACTTTGGGATTCTAGGATCTAGCCCTCCTGAATCCAGAGAGGGATCTCTCCAATATGTACAAAGATGGATATTGTCTTTGAAAAGCTTAAGGTAATGATATTAGGCTAGCTATGAAGGCCAAGGGTTTTGTTTTGTTTTGGATGGTTGAGTACGATTATTATCTCTAGGGGAAAGTTCAAAATAAAGAGTTTCAAAGGTGAGAAGTTGCAAGTGAATAGAATAGCTAGGCTAAAAAGATAGATATAACGTTGGTTTTTAGTCCATTGGGCTATGGAGTCATAACATGGCTTTAATTGAGCAACAACATCAAGAGTGATCCAAGGGGAAAGTCATCTACATCACAAGATTATTGAGATTAAAATGATGGAATGGAAACAATAAAGTGTTGGAGGGGTGGAAACTGATAATAATTTCACAAGGGATTTATAGTCAGTCCAAACAAGAAAATCCTCTTAAGTAACTGTTTAAAACCAACCAAGGACAGGGCTCACCATAGACTTCTTGGGCAAGTTTGTGTTAAAGCAGCTTAATTGACAAACAATCCAGTAATCCGCATAATTACTTTCAGAAAGTATGAAAACACATAAGAGAAAAAAAAGTGTAACCTAAGATCAGATAAGGTACTTTGAAACCTAGTCTGCTTTCAGTCAACACCCAGGGAAATCTTCAGAATCCGCCTTTGGAGGATAGAAACTAGAAACAAGGCTAACCATAAAATTTTCTAGTCTAACTTTAATAAGCAAATGATGAAAATAACTTTCAAGAATAATGTTTAAAGAAAACAGTAGGACGAGGGAATGCCAACATTCCTAACTACTTAAGCTGTATTGAATCATTCTTAAATAAACAAATTAGAGGAAAACATTGAGATAAATCTTATCAGTTAGAGAAGGGTACTGATAAATAGTAGATCCTAACTCTATAAATGCTGTTCTTTATGAGAGAAAATTGAACAATATGACATGCATAGAAAGAAAAACAATAACAAAGAAAGGGGCACTTCACCAGTGATATAGACCAGGATCCCAAGAAACAGCTTGTTATTGATGTCAAACCAGTTACAGTCTTCAAGTCCAATGTTTCAGTTCAACAATCATCTTCACTATTTAGCCTAACTAATCTAGCACAAACAAAGTTTCAAGGGCTAGTGAATACTATTTACAATCAGAAGTTTAAACTCAAATGTATTTCAAAGTTCTTCAACCAACAGTTTCTTATCTTCTACAGAGGTATTTATAGAAGAATGAGGAGGGGAGATCTGATAAAAGATTTCTCCGGACAATTAATACAGATTAAATGACTTCTCGGCCTTTGAGGGGCTCGATGGAGAAGTTTACAAACATTATGGTCCGTATTAATTGTTTTACATTTATGAATTAAGCTCGGTGGGAGCTTTTATTGACTTTAAGGCTCTGTGTCATGTTTGGAGTAACTCTGCAGATATTTTTAGCATTGAAGTTCCTTGCAGAAGTAACTCTCTGGCTGCGCTGAGGCGAATATCTTCATTTGATCAATAACTTCAGCCTCTGTTTTGAATTCTTTGAGGCACAGGTGGCACTTATGGTAGCTGAGGAATCAATTTGCCTCAATTGAGGCGGTGGAGGCCTTTCTGTCAGTTAAACACTTATGATTTTCTTTTGACTGTGTTTTAATTTGGGGGATTAAGCTTTTGATAATCCATCTTAGCCGTAATCCCCACAAATCGGTCTTCAATCTTCTGTTCTGTTGTGCTTGTCTTCAACATTGATACTCTTTAAATCATGTTGTAATAACACATTGTCTTGTCGATGTGTAGGGCCACGCTGGGCTTATATGGCATCACTGCCTCATGAAGAAATGACGAGACATGGAGTAGAGCCCCATGAATGGTTCCCTTTGATAAATCAAAGGCGCGGGAATCGTCATTCCCGGCCTTCGGCTTTCTCTTTAATATAATGGAAAAAACCATTAATCCCTGCAAAATACAAACAAAAATTATAAAATCCTCCGTTTTTTGGAAAAACTACTTCAGAGGCGTGGGAGGAGCGTAGCCGTTGGATGGCAGCATCCAACGGTAGAGATCTGCGTAGAGGAGGTTAAAAAAGGAGAGCGGAGTGATATATAAGTCGGATCCGTCGATCTGCAGAGATCAACGGTTGGGAGCGATCCAGGACGTATAATGGAGAAATAGTGAAAATACCAAGAAAACAAGTTAAAAAACCTTAGGCAGAGGGAAAATTAATTAAAAACCGAAATGGGTTTCGGGAAGAATACGAGCTGTCGGATGAGATTAAACAGACGGTTCAGATGCAATCAGAGGCATTCAATCGATGGGGAAAGAATTTGCGCAGCGCTGAAAACTTGTGATGCAATTAAGCGCTGACCGTTGATCTAAGGATCAGATCAACGATAGAAAATTAATCGGAAGACTGGTCGATCGGGAGGAACAAAAAAAAGCAGCAATTGAAAAATGCAATGCAATTGAAAACTCCGATGCGATGGAGCGTTGGCCATTTGATCTGAGGATCAGATCAACGGTCGAGATTGTTTCAACTATGCTCCGGTGGAAACCCTTTGATTCTTGCGAAAACCCAAAGTTTTTTATAAAATGAAAAGGTCTATGGTATGGGCGGGATGTATATATCAAGGGGATAGGCGCCCGACTGCAGGGCCTTTGATTATATAGAATGTGAAAGGCCTAGGGCTTTATATGAAAAGGGCCTATCGCAATCGGAAGGTCAGGCCTTCATCTTTTTGATCTAACCATTTTTAAAGTTTGCGATGCGATTCAGCACTTGGGACTTTTAACCTTGGTCCTGGGCATAAGTCATATGAGTAAAGCGAGGGAGGGTGGAGTTTATACAATGAAGGGCGAATCGCAATCGGAACTTCGGGCCCGGTCTTTCAATCAACCCATTGAATTTTTCAAATGCGATAAGGACCTCGGCCTTTGCCCTTAGTTTTACAAAGAAAATAAAGGACCGGGGTCTATGGATATGGGACTTAATCGCATCAGAAGTTTTGATGCGGCTTTTTCAATCAACCCATTTGTATTTCTCCGATGCGATTGCGTGATCGGGTGTTTTCAATCTAACTATTTTTTATATTAACACGTGATTCTAACGCATTAGACCAAAACTTTGGAAAAGAGGGTTTTTTGGTTTTACAAAGAAAAATACCACCGGGGAAGAATTATTACAAGGTTTTAAGTGCCAGAGGCGGGCCCACGGGATATATAAAAAATAATATGATCGGGGTTTACAAACCCGGGCTAATCGTATCGAAACTTTCAATGCAGCCAAAGACTTGCACACTTAGATCTTTGCGATGCGATTGAGCGCCTTGTGGGCTTTTACCTTGGTCCCGAGCATAAGTCATATGAGTAAAGACCTTGGTCCCGGGCATAAGTCATATGAGTAAAGCAGGGGAGGGCGGAGTTTATGTAAAATGGTTTTAATTGCATCGGAGAAAATGATGCTGGTGATTTTCAATCTACCCATTGCATTAGAAAACATAACCCTGGCGCGATTAGACCAAAACTTTGGAAAAAGGGTTTTTTGACCTAACAAAGGAAAATATCAATCGGGCAGGGTTTATTCATTATTTTGAGTGCCCGATTACGGGCCTTTGGTCTTGTGAAGCGGCAAAAGGACCGAGGCTCATATATAACAGAGCTAATCGCATCGGAGTTTTTTTATATGAAAGCCAAAGACTTGCGCTCACTAATTACTTCTGATGCGACAAGCGCCCAATGGGCATAACACCTGGTTTTAGGGTGCGAGCATATGGGGGAAGTGGTTTTTAAGACTTTTCCCAAGGGGGCTTAAGTCCTTAGTAATAAAAACTTGTGTTTTATGAAAATTTTCAGAGTTTTTAATGGATTTGGGGGTTTCGGTATAGTTTAAAAAGGAGTTTTAAACTATGTAAAGATGATTTTCATGAATGGAAGAAGAGGAATCATGAAAATGGAGGAGTTTTATGAAAGGAGAAAATGAAGAGTTTTTGAGTGGGAGGTACGTAAAAATGATGGTTTTTCTCGAAATAGCCTTTTCTATGAAAATTAGTACACTTTCGAGTATAAAATGGCAATGTTAATGAAGATTTTGGATAGAGGCATGAGGCCTTCCGCAGCCTTCAAAGCTAAAATATAGTGGGTCAAAATTTGTTCCTCGAAGGCTCAAAATTCTTAGCCACCTTTTTCATGAAGCAATGCCATAGTATTAACACATCAGACTTTTATAATATAGTGATCAGGTAATGGCTCACGTATGGACCATGATTTCTCTCTTATCGAGAATAAGTTGAGGTTCTACCAGAAATTCGTCATCTGTTTCGACTTGCAATCAGCACGGACTTAAGTCAATAAACATAAAATTCATTCCTTCTAGAGATTTGGTACTCAATATTATTCCTAATTGAATGTTTTTCCAATGTATTACATGCCTTGGATCATGCACATATCGTTTTAGTATTGATACATGAAACACATTATGCACCCATATGTGACTGGGTAATGCCAATCGATAGGCACAGGTCCTACTCTTTCCAAGATTTGGAAAGGTCCATAGAACCTAGGAGCCAGCGTGGCACACAAATTCCACCTTAGAGTGCTTTTCTTGGGTTTGATTCTCACATAAACATGATGACCCACTTCAAATTTCCGATAGGTTCTCTTTTTTTCCACATAAACCTTATGCTGATCTCGAGCAACTTTTAGGTTCTGTCTAATCTTCTTTACTTCCAGTTCCATATCAGCCAACATCTCCGGGCCAAGCATTAGTTTGGTTTCTAGACTGCTCCAGTTAATGGGAGTTCCACATTGTCTCTCATATAAGGCTTCAAATGGGCTCATTTTAAGGGACTCTTGGTAACCATTACTGTACACGAATTCCACCAGATGTAGATAATCTTCCCACTTTGTGGGTTGTTGCATTACATACATGCGCAACATGTCTTCCACGATTTGATTCACTCGCTATTTTTGTCCATCCGTCTGTGGATGATAAGCGGTACTGAAGTTAACTTGTGTACCCAATCCGATAAAAAGGGCCTTCCAAAAGGCTGAAGTGAAATCTACATCTCGATCCGAGATGACTGTTTTTAGGATGCCATGCAACCTAAATATTTCTCTCATGAAAATATCTGCAATCTGCACAATTCTGTAAGTGGACTATACAAGTATAAAGTGAGCTGCCTTGCTCAGTCTATCAACCACTACCATTATGGAATCATTATGCCTTTTATCTTAGTAGACCAGTAATAAAATATAATGATATAACCTCCCATTTCCATTCAGGTAAAGGTATGGGCTAAAACAATCCTGCTAGATGTTGATGCTCCACCTTAACCTATTAACATTATAGACACTTTTTTAAGTATTCAACAATATTCTTCTGCGTATCGGGCCAAAAATAAACTTTCTTGATTGCTGTCATCATTTTCTGGTATCCTAGGTGTCCAAAATAATTACTACGGTGGCATTCATCTAAGATGAGCTCTTTCAAACTTATTTGATTCAGAATATATAGCTTTCTTTTAAAAGTTAAAAGTTGATCTCTGTTAATCCCATAATCTAATGGTTTTTCCTGTTTTTATTCTTCCTTTGCTTGTTGCCATAGGAATTGGTATTCAGGATCTTTCTCAACTTCTTCTTTTATCTGATCCTACAATTTGAATTATACCTGATTAAAGTATATTTCATACATGCAATGCAGTTTTCTGCTCAAGGCATCAGCCACACGATTTTCCTTTCCTTTAACATGCTGAATGTCAAAATCAAATTCACTTAAAAACACATTCCACCTTGCCTCATGAGCATTTAAATTAGCTTGTTTAAAAAATTTGGTTAAACTATTATGACCTGTCTTCAGCATGAACCTCTTTCCCAATAAGTAGTGTCTCCACATCTTGAGTGCGTACACTACCGCTGTCAGCTCCAAATCATAAGCAGAATATCGATGTTCATGATCTTTTAGTTTTCTTGACTCATAGGCAACAACCCTTCCCTATTGAGATAATATTGCTCCTACTCCTTCCTTACAGGCATCAGTGCATACTTCAAATTCCTTTTTGGGGTCAGCTACCCTCAACACAGGGGCAATATTCAGCAAGTGTTTCAACAATTCAAAACTAGCATGACATTCGCTGGTCCATTTAAACATCTCCCCCTTTCGCTGCAGAGATGTATTAGGAAAGGAAATTTTTGAGAATCCTTCAATGAAACACCTATAATATCCAGCCAATCTCGTAAAGGAATGTATATCTGCCACTATGAATTTATTTATGAATTTATGAATTCCATGATAGTCTTTATTTTCTCAGGATCTACTACTATGAATTTAGCAGAAATGACATGGCCTAGATATTGTATTTTCTTTTTGAAAAAGTCACATTTGTTGAACTTGGCATACAACTGATGTTTCCTCAACATCTCCAACACTTTTCTTAAGTGTTCCTTGTGCTCTTCCATGGTTCTTGAATAAATCAAAATGTCGTCAATAAATATAAGAATGAACTTGTCCAAAAAGGGGTGAAATATGCCATGCATCAGAGTCATGAATGTTGTTAGTGCATTGGTTAAACCAAATGGTAATACCCTGAAATCATAATGCCCGTATCAGGTGCGGAAGGTTGTTTTGTAAATTTCTTCATCTTTAATTTGGATCTGGTGATATCCAGACCTTAAATCTATCTTTTAAAATACAGTTGCTCCCTTCACCTGGTCGAACATATCATCTATATGTTTAGCGGGTATTTATTCTTGACTCTCAACTTATTTAGCTGCCTGTAATCCATGCACATTTGCATGGTTCCATCCTTCTTCTGTATGAACAACACCAGTGCTCCCCAAGGGGATACACTTGGTAAAATATACCCCTTATCCAATAGTTCTTGTAGTTGCATTTTCAATTCTATTAACTCGGGTACACTTATCTGATATGGTGCTCTTGATACTAGTGTTGTGTCAGGCATTAATTCGATAGTGAAATCGATGTCACTTTTTGGAGGTAGTCTTGGTATATTTTCTAGAAACACATCCATGAATTCGTGTACTACTCGTATATTTTCCGACATAGGGGTCTTCTCCTTAGAGTTAGAAAATCCCACTTGGATGGCATAAATATGGCATCCTTTTTTGATGCATTTACCCAACTGAGATGCTGTGATGGGACGTAATTCTAGAGGTTTCTTGATTCCTTTCAATTCTTGGCGTGTCCCATATTTAGCTCTGAAGTATATGATCTTATCCTTACAATCTACCAGAGACCAATGGCTTTCTAACCAGTCCATCCCAGTAGTATGTCATAGGAACCCAAAGGTATAATATTCAGTTCTACTTGTAACTATTGGTTTCCAATTTCCAAAGAATAGTTTGAAACCTTGCCATGAACCCTTCTCTTTGCCCGAGTAGCTAGCTTTACCAGCTAGGGGTTTTTTAATTTATGGTTTTGTAAGTTACATTTTTCTACTATTCGGGGGTTTACATAACTTAAATTGGCACCAGGGTCAACCAAAATAGAAACATTTTATGAAAATAACTTACCTTCAAGTTTTGTCATTGTCGGTTGGTAATCTACTTGTCAGTCTTCAAGAGCTGCATTAATTCTGTGTATATTTCGAGCCACATCCCCCACCGTAGAATCCTCTTACAGGTTAGTTGTTGTTTCACCTCTCCCACGATGAGGACAATTCTTGTAGTAATGTGCCTCACCGCATCCCCAACATTGTAGGGGATGTTTCTAGGTTTGTCCATGTTTTGGTTTAGTGGAGGCTTCTATGGGTTGTTCCTTTGTTGGCCATTTTGTTCTCTGGTGATTTCTCCCAAATTGATTGCTTACTGAATTTCTTGCAGAACTTTTAAAATTCCTAGACCTATTATTTTTAAAATTTGAATTACTTTTTTGTCCTTTCTTTGGTGGCCAGTTTCTACATGTTTCTCTTTTTTCCTTGGACTATTGATAGCAAATTCGTTCTTTTCGAATCGCCTCATCCATAGTCTTCAGGTTTACAAATTCGATTATTTCTTTCATGTGAGCAGGTAAACTACTCAAAAATCATTGAACTTTAGCCTTCTCATCTCTTAGGTAAGGTGCATATGTTAACAAGGATGTGAACTTAGTTATAAACTCATCCATTGTCATTTGTCCTAGTCTTAAATCATGGAATTCCCAAGATTTTTCATCATAGAAACACTCTACTAAATACTTATCCTTGAAATATTATTGGAAATCATCCCATGTCACATTCTCGTCTTCAATACTTCGGACATTCTTTACTTCCTCCCAACATAAAGTAGATTTCTCCCTCAGTTGATAAATAGCCAAGCAAGCTTTAAGGTTGCTGCTATTTTCATAGACCTTAAAGTACTTGTTCATATTAATTAGCCAAGCCCCAGCCACCTCTTCGACCTCTCCATCAAAATTGGGAGGTTTGGTTTTTTTGAACTCACCCTGTAGTTCCACTTTTTGTTTCTTTATTTATTGTTGATCAGACACATTACCAGATTCAAATTTATTATAATTTTTGTTTTTATTGCTTCATTTTGAATGACTTCCCTCTGGTCTGTCATTAGTTTTTCGTCGTTGTTCACTCTCTCCCTAGGTGTCTCTTTCAGGATTGGGTGGAACTATTCCTTTATTCAGCCTATTGGAAAGGCCTTTGAGAATCCTCTCCTGCTCTTGCATCAATATTTCATTGTCACTCCTTGCTCGGACCATTTCTTCCTGTAACTTTTGCACTGTACTCAGCAATATACTCGTTTGATGTTGTTGTTCCTCCAGTGATTTGTTGGTCTGTTGGTGCTGATCTACACTCAGCTGTATCCACATTTCCGGATTCATTTTAGGAATGGATTGTGGTGGAGGTTCCCCTACATTCTGGGGCACTTTATGCGTCGATCCCCTTCTCATTATATCCTTTCTACTTTCTGTGCACAATTTACATGCAACGATTGTTATTCAGGTGACCCATTTGGGTCCCAACGTATGAGCGTTGCTTTGATACCACTTGTGACATCCATAACAATTTTTATTTTTTTTAACATTTTTCCATCACATATCTACTTGAATGATGATAAATTATTTTCATTAAACTATACAACATTACCACATATTTATTTAAATGAGGTTAAATTTTTCTTTGTATTAACTATATAACAATACATCAAATCAACATTTCTTACCTACATACATCTCTATCATATCATGATGATGGCATAAGGCCACATGCAACATTATTCTTAATTATTAGAATAAAATCTATACATGTTAACACTTATACTTACCTCAGACTAAAGCTTAATGTACATTATATTTTTTAGCACTGACAGTTATGATTCATATCCATATAAATCGAAATTGCAATATGGCACTTTAAATATAAATTTATATCGTCCTGCCATAATACATGTGTTCTGATTTTGAAATTAGTTTTCTAAGGTACAAGTCTTGATCCATATCCGATTAATTGTGCCACTTCGCAGGAGATTAGTTGACATTTGCAGTTCTTTGCATCGTTGGATCTATGGGATTGAGATCGACAACGATGAATGAGGTTGGTTGAGGGTTAGGTTAGTCGACCTCCCTCAACCCTAACCGTTTCTCCCATTTGCATGAGCTGGCTACCCTTGTATTTGCCTCTCTACGGTTTCGTTCCGCCGACCTCCTTCCTGCGTCGATCCAACACTTCTATCGAATACTCCTCAGCTTAATCACAAGCATCGTCTTCACGTATTTGCAAACAAGTAATGAAATCTGGTGAGTTTCAAATTCTTTAGCACTCTTTAGTGAAGATTCAATCTTTCTTCCTTTTGTGTATGTTATTTGGGAAACTCCAATTTTCTCTGGACAGGGTCCCGCTTTCAGCAGGTTGTTGGGTTGATCAACTAACCTTTGATATGGTTTTCATTGTTCTTTGTTTGGTCTTTAAACTCGTCATAATACTATGCAAGATTCATGTAGATGGTAAGACATTCCTGTTATCCTCGGGAGTTCAAGCTATTAACTCCGTCACAACCTTATAGGTGAGTCTTATGTTATATATATATATTTCACTTTTTAAATTTATTTACAAGTTTAACAGTCTCTCAGGTTAGGTTTATAACCCTGCTTGCTTTTCTTATTTTGTTGTGTTAGGTCTCGGCTTCAAAGTTCTTAGTTTCTTTTCTTTCAGGTAAACCCTCGCATCTTCACCGAATATGGTAGGTTTTATAGATTTTGGTGTTCATAGGTTTTAGAGCCATTATCTCTTACCTTTTTATTTGTTGGGTCGCAGGTATGGTGATTTTTTTCCTTGACCAAATTTTTGTGAAGTGTCGCACACCATGTCGACTTTGTCCCTAACTGTAACCTTCCATATTCATGGGCACAGGTACTGCAGTCACCGATTTTATCTCTTAAGTTTAAATGAAGGCCCGTCGGGAACTTCTGGGTTTTTTTAGTCTGCCAATTTCGGCAAGCCCTATGGCACTGCCTCATATTTATTCAGAAATACAATGTATAAGATATGAACTATATTAAAGAAAGTAGCTAATGCATATGGTCTTGTTCATTGATCATGAATTCCTGTGCATGCAAGGATCTTAGGTCGATACTATAGATTTACATCTATCTTTTAATTGAAATTCCATTTGGGGCTTTATTTTAACTCTTGTTTAGTTATGTAATGGTTTGGTCAAGGGGGTTTCTAAGAATAGTCATTTGGTGAGTCTTTATTTGCGCTATCAATAGTAGTTTTTTATTGCTCGGATTTCATGGTACTATGACCTTAAAGGCTTATTGGCCTTATCAGCACAAATTATGTATAATTTTTCACTTCTATATATATATATATATATATATATATATATATGCAGTTTGTAATTTTTGTTCAAAATTTTATTCCTCTAAGTTGTTCTCTTTACTGTCTTTTTTCCATTTACCAAATACAATTGTTTTATTTCTGCATGTTTGAGCACAGAGATACTGTAGTTATATGTGCCTTGATTTTTATCCAAATATAACTATTTATTTGTAACGATACAATTCTTATGATGATAGTATCACTGTCAAATACATTTCCTATGAATATGCTTAACAGAAAATCAATCTTTCGATCTTGCTTGTTATTCTTTTCAGTTTACTATCTAGACTTGATGACCAGACCATCATAGTTCTAGGTTATTTACTATAATCCTAGTCTGAGTATAGCATGAGAAAACATGATGAGACGACCTATTCTGTCCATAGTGGTTACTCTAGACTAAACTAACAATATCTTCATCATTACATATCTGCAAATATACATGTGTTTCTTCTATTTTATTTTCTTTAAAATAGTTTACACTTATACATAAGGGTTTTACTGTAGTTCGTAAGAATGAAGATTAGAGTTAAGTCTATCCTAACAAGTTACTTCTCATATTATATACATTTTTATATACAGTCAAGCATGTACCTTTTTCCTGCTAATAGCTACATGTAAATATTTGAATCAAGAAGAAGAATTAAAGAAAACAATTATTACTTTTGTGTTTAGTTTTCATCATTTACAGAAGTATCTATGTAACTAGAATTCACAGATAGTTTCATAATCCTTATTTTCACGTAGTCTAGTTACTTATCTCACTTAAAACTTATGATGATGTCCTCCCAGCCTTGAGAGAGGCTATTACGTCCTCCTCTCCCCCCATGCTCCGCACCAAAATAGTGTTTAACTACCAGTAATTCTGGTTGAAACCTCAAGACCTCCAGTCCAGTCTTACTTTTCTAGATTCAGGGTTGTTGAGTTTCCACTAGTTCAAACTAGCTTTGGATTAACTCTCACCCTCTAGACTTTTGACTCTTTTCCAAAGTCGCAAAACCCCTTTTTCTCACTGGGTTTTTCCTTTTACCCTCTGAGGAAAAGGTAATTGTCTTTAACTTATTTTTCCTAACTACTTTGGAATCTTGGAATACTTTATCATCAGCCTTTATGGAAAACATTCCATAATTAATTTATTTATTCAAAAATGAAAATAAGCCATTTTCATTTTTCAGATGAACTTTACATGTTAATCTCATTAAAAAAATTAAATGAATAATCCCCTTTTTAAAAATAAACAAAAACAGTTTTAGAAACAAATCCAGTTGTTACACCCCTTGTGGTATCATGGCTTGGCTATGGGGTGACCAAATGTAGAAATACATATGTGTGGTTGAGCCTATGGTTTGGTGGAAAATGGTCCATTCCCAGTCAATTGGAAATGTGTGACTCATATAACTCTTTCTTCACCTTCATGTAATATATGCACTTGATTTTACTTATAACATATGTTTAAGGAACAAAAAATGTCATTAATATCACAAATCTCATGGAGGAGTAAATTCTAAAGTTATCCACATGTAAATTCATTTTGAGTTGAGTTGCATAGATATAACGATTTTGGTTGTGAGTCATGTGCATTGGCATGCTAAGTTGATGCCTCTTAGATGGGATAGGATTCTTATGTGTATTTCTTGCATGAGTTATTGGCTTGGTAGATATATTTTGTAATTTATATGTTGAGTTGTGATGGCTTAGAATCACATATCATTACATAATTGAATGTTTATGACTATGTTGGTTCTAGTGAGGTAACTTGATACGAGTAGTGATCTCAATATTATTATCCAATAGGTCCTAGTTTAAATACCTTATAAAATTGATACTTGAGAGTGTCTCATGGAAACCTTAGAAAAAACATTAATTTCTTGGGTTTCCTTATCCATGCACACCTTGGGGCATTGATATGTGATATGGTTGTTTTTAAGGTTGCAACACGAAATGATAGCTTTTTGATAGACTAATGTATTATATCAGTCTTCATAAAACATATATGCCATCTATGGAGCTTTCACTTGTAAATTTATGTACCCATATAAATATGAGATTTCTTACAGTCTAATACTTCATATTTAAGGAGGAGGATGCTTTCAAATTTAGAGTGTGAGTCATTAACTTGTAACTTAATGTCTAGCTTGAACTCGAACTGAAAGTCCTTAAACTTAAGGAGTCAATCACTAGGACTAATTTAATAAGTACTTTGTATTATTCCATATACCCATGGAAATTGAAACATGTTCCTTTTGTGGGAGTGACCTCACTATATACTTGCTATGAAAATAATATTAATTAATTATCCAAACCTGTGGCATGTTACATCTATTGTACCTTATGTGAAATTATTTCTCCCTCATTTTTTTTAAGGAATTAAATTTTACTATAGACTAGGTGTAACACCTCAAGAACTACCTGTTATAGGCCAATTTGGGCATCATCACCTAAGACCTGGTCAAACTAGACATCATCCCCAGGACTAATGAAATAGGGTCTATCATCCCTTTATATTTCAGTTTCTACATGCCCTAAGTGAAGACATTTCATTCATGGCTTCTATTGTGAGATTTCCAAGGTTTGAAGTATATGTTATATATCACCTATTGACTCACCAACACTCACCTGCAAGGAACTAACTGTGTTGCAGTGCCAAATCCTCTATGCAAGGGTCCACTACAGTGCACTTCCCAACACTATTGGGTGTGTTGGTCACCTAGGAGCAGAATTCTCATTGTTCCGGGAATCTCCACATGGTCAGCGCCTTCTAGAAGAGTCCATATGTGTCAAAATTTGAACCCAAGTGTCCATATAACACCTCTGAACTTGGAAACATGTATTTTATATTATTATAAAGTCATTAATTAAAAAACTACCATTAGTTTCCCTATAAATTGAGCACTCGTCCTAGTGCTAGGGAAGGAAGAATTTTGGTAAATTTATGCTATTGGATTCTCATGTGATAAGAGAGTGAAAGTATTGATATGTTGCTGAGATAATGCTCGATGTGATGAGGCTAGAATGAAGTTGGAGAAGGTTGAAAACAAATCGATCCATTGGTTGTAATCTTCCCCTTTGTGTTGTGTACTACAATAGCACCCAAAATTTAGGGTATATTCAAAATTTCGGGTTCCCCCTCTACTCGCTTAAGCCACCAGGGTTTTCACCCGGCCTGTAATCAGTGGCATCTCCAGGCCTATTCCCAGCCCCTCGTAAACCCTCTCACCTTAATGACGAGATACTTTTGCTGCAGCCATGCCATGTGCGAGAGGATCGCCATGCATGCATTCAAATAGTAACTTTTATGTGTATTAAGGATGTACATTAGAAGCCCTCCCGCCACAGATCATTAGAAATTTTGTTTTAGTACTTCGCTTAAACTCATAGGCTCATGAAAATTATGAAGGGGGGTGGGAATCGTTCTATAAATAGTAACTTGAACTAATTAATATTATAATGTGGCATGCAGATCGACCCCACAGATGATGTACCAAACAATATTGCTATCACACTGGGAGAAATAAATTGGAACTCAAATGAAAAGAGCGCACTAGTTAAGGGAATGATTAATCACGATTAATCCACATCCTTTCGGAGGTGCATCTTCACTCCTCAAGGGGGAAGGTTACCTGATTCAAATGAGTATCTATTTATTAAAGCAAGTGGTGGTTTAAATCTGCAACAGATGAACTCCAAAAATCCTGAGGACACGTCTGAAGCTGAAATAGACGTGCTTGATATTTTCTGCATGGGAGAGCATGTGTTTGCTGTAGATGAGGAGATTGGAATTGTCTGCAGTGTTTGCAAATTCGTGAAGCAAGAAATAGGTGGCATTTTCCCGTCACTGATTGTAGAGGCTGGGAAGAAGGTGGAAAAATATGCATCGTCTGATAATATTGCATGAGTGGCACAAAAGAAGAAGTGTGCTAGCTGTTAGCTACAATATATTTGTGTACCTAACTTGTGGGGGAAAACATATCCCATCTCAAGAGGCTCAGACTATTGGAAAATTGCTTTTGGAGAGCCTAGGTATTCTTATTCTCAATGAAGGTCACCAAGCTCGAAATAACCAATCGAAGATATGGAAATCATTGAAAAAGGTGAAGATGAAACAACGCATTATACTGTCTGGAACTCTTTTCAGAATAATTTCAAAGGACTTTTCAACACCTTGTATGTGGTAAGGCCAACTTTTGTTGATTGCTTCTTGGGTCAACGCTCTAAGTAATACATATACCCTAGAAAAGTAATTGCTAACAACAAATCCCACAAAGAACCATCTGAAGAGGATGAGAACAGATTAAGAAATTTGTTCATGGATGGAATTGGGAACAAAATTCAGAATGGAAAAGAAGAATTTAATCAAACCCTTGTGAAGTTCAGGATTATGACTGATGATTTTGTCCATTATTATGAAGAAAGAGTTCTTAACAGCCTTCCTGGACTAAGGGATTTTGCTATCATTTTAAGACCGTCTTCAATTCAACAGACCATCTTAGATCAGATAAATTTGGAAGACAGAATCCAGAGGCTCCGTAATTTTGAATACGAAACTATGATTTCTTGTGTGTCTATCCATCCATCACTTTATAGGGACTTTGGCTATAGAAAACTTTCTGGTGTCGATATTCCTCATATTGAAGCTATTAGAAAAGACCCTCGTCAAGGAGTAAAAGTAGAGTTTGTTCTTGACCTTGTGCAGCTCTCCCAAGTCATCGAGGAAAAGGTGTTGCTATTCAATCAAAACATTCCACCTTTAGCATACATGGTGGAAATGTTTGAGATGCATTTCTCATGGAGAAAAGGCAAGGAGT
Source organism: Pinus albicaulis (assembly GCA_034641835.2). NCBI lineage: Eukaryota > Viridiplantae > Streptophyta > Pinopsida > Pinales > Pinaceae > Pinus > Pinus albicaulis. Next base: position 44,806 of record JAXQQM020093127.1, read on the forward strand.
TTTTTAAGCTAGATGAAACCCTTCCTCTAGATGAACGTCAATCAATTATTGACCAATTTAATGATCCAAATGGGGAGGCTCGTGTCTTGTGTGCCTCAATTAAGACATGTTCTGAGGACATTAGTTTGACTGAGGTTTCAAGAGTAGTCTTTTTTGATCTAGTCTAGAACCCGTCCATTGTCAAGCAAGCTGTAAGCTGAGCTTTCAGGCTGGGGCACAAGAAGCATGTCTATGTATACCACCTCTTGGCATCAGGAACCATGGAAGAAGAGAAGTATCAGAGGACCGTTTGGAAAGACTTCTTATCAAAGCTAATTCTTGTTTCTCCAGATGATGGAGATCCAAGTACTAGAGAAAACAAACAGACCATACACTGTGAAGATAAAATCCTTGACGAGCTTGTTGAACTGGACAGAGAAACAAAGGTGGGGATACTTGGACATGCAGCTGATTTCCATGATAGGAGCTTAAAGTCTAGTGCAGTTGATAGCAATATTGATAGGTGACAACTTATGATTGCATTCAATATCAAGTGCGTGGGCTCCGTGATGGCTAAAATGGTGTTGCGGGAGCTCATGGATCCCTCCATATTCATGAATTTCAAGTCCTTATTAACAATGGAAAACAATCCTTCATGCTTGCATGAGTTTTTTGGATAGGAACTGGGGTGCAGGTTGGAATCTTTTGGCATTAATGCTTGCTACAAAGCCTTTAGACCGAATAAGTTGCTTGGATGCTTTAAGACATTTTTTTTTTTTTTTTATGCGGACCAAGATGGCCTGTGGAGCCTTCTATCGGGATCATTCGTTGGGGTTTAGGTTCAATAGTTGTACGCATTGACGAGGAGTAAATTTATGGTCCTCATTAGCGTAACAAGTTGGCACACTACATTGACCTTATGGAGAGGTTGAATCCTAATTTCGATTGGAAGAACTGGCATGCATTACTGCCTGGAAAATGGCGTTTATTGTATCATACAGGGAGGAAAACAGGCATAAAAATTCATGAGGCTTCCATGAGAGTTCTTATTGCAAATGTTTATCTTAGTTTTTCGCCAATCAGAGACAACAAAAGAAGCTTTTCTATGGCAGCTGATATTGATTTCACAGTCATGGTTGATCCCCATTGGCCTCATGATAAAAGGGGCAAAGAAGGAAATCTACACATCACTTCAAATGTTGAGATAATGAGCTAAACCGATATGGTAAATGATAAAATGAACCTGAAAGGCGCCCCACATAGCACATGAAAACCCCAGCTCAGTAGACAGATAATTTCAAGCCTGATGCAACAATGAAATTTCATCATCCCTATAGCGAGGCAGGTGATATTGATCACTTAGCAGCTACATTCCTATTCACTCACGGTGGTGTGCCTGGAAATAATCTGAGGAAGTCTCCCGCTTTGCAATACTCACTTTATCTATGCCAGATTGCCTTGGTCATTTTCCTCGTGAGCAGCAGCCCATTATTTCTGAATGATCATTGAAATCCCCATTGGGTCACAGCCTCACGACACTTTGATGAGGTCGCACATCGTGGCTCATCCCAACATCTGGTAACACATAGGAGCTTCCTTGGCTTCAGCATCATTTTTGTTGAGGAGGAACACCAAGAGAGTCAACTATACATGCTTCTTGAATGATGAACATTGCTTGGCATTTCAAATTTTTTTTTGCACACCAGCAAACGGACTCATAGTGGATATGCACCAATTACTCATACATTTCCTGTAGAATAGGAATATGCAGGATTCCAAGACAGTTGTTAAACTCCGATGATTTTATTATTTTTATGCATCTTCAATTTTATGCTTTCTCAACATATATATATATATATATATATATGTGTGTGTGTGTGTGTGTGTGTGTGTGTGTGTGTGTGTGTGTGTGTGTGTGTGTGTGTGTGTGTTTATGTGTGTGTGAGGCTAGTTTAGTGTGTTATATACGGCTAATTTGTTGTGTTCACGTGCAAACAAGGTGACGAGATTATGATAATGACCCAGCCAAAGAATTTTTCACTTATCTAGAAAATTTTGGTCCACATGACGAGGGCCACGACTGTCCCCCAGAAAACAAGCTACCGATATCTCCAAAAGAGAAATGTAGAAGGGATGAAAACTCCAGGTCACGGGTCGCGATTTACTCAAGTCGCAAGTCGCAGAATCTAGGTAGGTCGGAGGTCGCAGATTGCTTGAGGTCGTAGGCTGCGGATTACTAGAGGTCGCAAGTCACAAAATCCGGTGAGGTCGCAGGTTGCAACAGTGGCTGAGGTCGCAAGTCACAAAATCCACTAAGTCGCAAGGCAGCCCAATGGTCAGGAAGACAAAAGGTCAAGGAAGCCCAAAGGGCAAGTTTTGTCCATAAAGAATTCCTTCGGGAGGTTGTAAAAGGACCTCTTTTTTTTGGGACTCGAGCTAAGTACATTGTATTCCCAGAGGATTATACATTTGAGCATGAATACAAGCATTTTGAAAAAATCCCTTTGTGGATCTGGTGTTGTCATATGTATGAGCGCTATTGAGTATTATATTTTAAGTTTCTGAACATCTTTAGATTAAGGGAACTGTATCTTCAATTCATATCACAATTGCATAACAGTTTGCTGAGTATGTTAATGGTGGTTGAGTTCATTTCACTTTCTTAACGAATGTTGATGACTTTGTTTATTAGCATTTGTGTTATCATTTAAAACTTTTAGGAAGTGAAGGGTGTTCTTGCCATAAGGAATTGTTTCTTTTGTGGTTAGAACAGTTTACAAGCATGACCCTAATGATGTGTTGTTAGCAACACTTCCTTCGGTGCTTATGCTTTATTATTTCCTCTTTCTACTCATAGTGTTATATGTACATTTAATGCATCAATCATATGTCTTGTATCATTTGATTAAGTGTGTATCCAGTGGTTTATAAAGTTTAAGTGAGACCCAAAGAAAGGAGAAATCAGCGGTAGCCGGACCCACACCCTGGACGGGATTCCTATTCCAAACGGTTCAAGGTCTAATTGGGACTTTCTACCGGGGAGATCCCCTGCTGTTGGCCGAACAGATTTTCCCGTCAACAGAATTGGCACTAGAAGGAGGGCCAGATGACAAGCTGAGCCCTTAGAGCTTGCAGTTAATCTCATATCTGTAATGGCTCGTTCCCAAATCATTCTCCTGAGATGTTTGTCGGAGTTTTATGAGCCTCGATGTCTCATCCTCGATGAACTTATGTATCACTTGTCCCAGTTAAAATTTGATGGTGAAAACGGAGTGCCCATAACCCAACACCTTTCAGATTTCTGTGACTTTGGTGAGTACTACGAAATTGAAAATGAAGGTTTGATTTGTTTTCTTTTCTTCCTCACTCTCGAAGGTCGCGCTAAGCAATGGTGCCACACATTGCCGGAAGCTTCCATCCATTCGTTTGAACAGCTTGCCAGTGAATTACAACAAGCTTTTCACATGTACGATTTTCAAAGTGTATTGATAAAGCTAAATGACATCAGAATGGAACCTCAGGAACCTCTAGATGAATTCTCTATCAGATTTGTTCATTATTGTTTTGAGTTCCCTGAAAGGGATGTTGACTGGAAATGTTTAAGTGAACAGTTCAGGTATGTGATTCTCGTTTCCCTTGAACAATTTCAGTTAGCAACCCAGCCTGATCCTAGTGTTCCCTATGACGACCCGCAAGTTACCGGATGTTCAGACTTTGTCCCTAATGCTTCCTTGTCCATATCCCCATCTCCCCGAGTCCAGACCACATTCCAGCCTCCCAGGAGAGTATTGCTATTTGTGATATTCTTTCTCCTCCTCCTGAGTTGTTGGGTAGTGGAGTTGTGACCTCGAAATTTTTGAGCAATGATAGACACTTGCAAGAGGATAAAGCCTATTGTACTACTTTTGAATCTTTCATGCACCCCGTCGAATCAAAGCTTGAAAACCAGATGGACCCAACATCCCTCCAGGATCATGAAACCTACCTCGAGCCCACTCGATGTCTCCTTGGACATAGTCCTAAATCTGATTTGCATACTGATTATGAATCGATTCCTATCCCGGATGAAGTTGATCCCCTTACAAGGCCTGCTAGATCATTGTTTTCTCTGAATGACACTGATGTGCGTATTGAAAAACCTTGTACGATTAATACCCCTGCGGCTCAAACTTATCGTTCATTATTCCACGATTTATTTCACAAGTCTGCCACACCAGTAATTTCTTCGAGACATTCAAAATTTCCTTATACTGGTATTGGCAACAATCATAAGCACGTAGATGCTATTTCACAATCACAGTCCAAAATCGATGAATCTTTTAGATTTGATCTTTCTCACTCGGAATCTTTAGACAGCCATAGAGGCTATTTCCTGTCTAGACAACCTCAAGATGTCCTCTTTATTGATCCATCCCAGTTGGTAACTCCTGGGGAGCCCAACATGCTGTACCCGACTTCACAATAGGGTGATGTTAGCTACCGACTTGTCGTGACGAATAATGAAATCTTCACAATAGGTGGTTAGGCTACTGACAAGTACTATAGTGAAAAGTCATATTTTCATAATCCACTAGTTATGAATAAACCCTGCCTCTCCACTTGAGGATTTTATATGGAAATCCTTTACTGATGTCCATTTCAACACATATGCAAATAATTATGATGATCCCTTTTGCAATCTTATCAAAATAAACTTTGATGAAGCAGCCTGGTAAATTTCCCACATCTTTCAAGATCTCTGGGTTTGTGAGATGGATGGGAAAATTGGGAAGCCTTACCCATACAAGAGTTGCGAGAGCTTAAATAGAAATAGGATTAAAATCTGAAAACCAAGGTTGTAAGTAGAGGTCGGAACGCCCACAGAACTGGGGTCCCTGATCAAAAACCCTATGTTGATCCTTTAATTTATTAAAAAAAAATCCTTTTGAACAGAAGTGTGGCACAATATTCATAGACCAATTCTGGTGAACCCACTCTTGAAGAGTAGGTGTTGTAGGATAGAAACCATTGAACCGCCCAATAATCACTTGTTCATAGTCTATAACTATGAATCTACATATAACATTATCCACTTCAAGAGAAGGGGTTTATGTTGTATGTTCCACCACAATTGTAGATCTGAAGAGATCTTTAGGGTTTGGAAGTGAAGGTCCTAGTTTTGGGACATCCTTAAAGGATTTGGGTGGGGACGAGGAGGAAGCACCCCCCGCCCCGCCCTTTGGCTCCACTTCGAACTGTTACTACAATGTGAATCAAGGGATCCTTGGTTATGTTGTACTTATTGAGGGGTTCTTGATCTTGAAGTTTTCGATGTAGCAGCCTTGGTTGATTTAATATGTACAAATATATAAAACCAAGGTCATGGGACACATATTCCAAGTTGAATGTTGGAAAAAACACAATGATGGGTATCACTAATGATTAATTAATGGTTATGGAAATTGGCAAGGAAAAGTGGCATTAATTGGCATTTTATTTATGAAATAAAGGAAAATAGGAAAAATGAAGGTGAAGAGACACATATTTTCATGAAGGGGAATTGAAGGAAAAATGAAGGAAAATGAAGAAAATAGAGACCTCAATGATAAAAAATCTTCTGAGGATCAGTTCAGAACTTTTTGTTGGATAATTTTGACAATCTTTTGACAATTTTTGGGTGGAACTCTATTCTATTCTCATATTCTCTCACACTCTTGCACACTTAGAGCATTCTTGGAGCACTTTCGCATACATTGAATTTGGAGAAAGAAAGCAAAGAAAATCAGGAAGGTGCAAGGAAACAGGTGGATCAATAGCTACAACTTGATTGCTTTGTAGGAAATAGGTTGCATGTGTGATATCCTTGTTGATTTCTAGATGCATGGTATATGCATGTGATTTTTTGATTATGTGTTGTTATTGGCATGGAATTTTTTTTGGATTGGCAGTGTTTTTAGCCTTGCCTTGTCATTTCCTAGATAGCCATGGTGTTTTGGGTTTTTTCACTTGATTTTTTTCTGATTGGTGCTCATAATTCCTTATGGTTGTGGGTTGGGAAAAATGCTCTGGAAGCCCTGGAATAACTTAGGTTGAGTTACTAGTCCTGGAACCTAGGTTGCGACAAACACTCTAGATTCCTTGGTGGGTTGAGTTACTAGTCCTTAAGCCTAGGTTGGTATAAACACTCTAAAGCCCTTGGTGGGTTGAGTTACTAGTCCTTGGAGCCAGGTTGGACAAATGCTCTAGAAACCTGGAAGGTTGTGAGTCGAGTTACTAGTTCTTGGAGCCTTGGACACCTTGGGTAGAGACCGATCTGGTTGGTGTTGGTGATGTCCGACCATGGAGGTGGAATCACTGTGGTTGAGGGTTGAGGTGGTTTGGCCTCTGGAATCCTTGGTTTGGTTTTGTTTTGGTTTATTCCAAGAGACCCCACATTCATGCTTGGAATATGGCATGGGGGTGATTGGCTAAAAGAGAGATTTGGTTCAACCCAATCTATGGTCGGGTGGTACATGGAAGTCCTAACTTGGTTAGTATTTTTTATATTTTAATATGAGACATTTCCTTATTGTGATTTATAAACATTTGTATTGAGTATGTTGGTGATATTATGGTTGAGTTGCCATGGTTTATATGCTAGTTATTTTCTGGTTATATGTTGGTTATATGATGTGTATGATTTATATCTATTGTCATGAATTGTTTAGTTATTGATTGGTTGATGAATGCATGGACTAATAAGTGTTGTTGCAACTATGTGGAGAGGACATAAAGCCTTTTTGGTGATTCTCATATGAATCTCAGACTATTATGATTAGATATGCATTCATGACATGTAGCTTACATGTTTTCCATGTGTTTGATGAAATGTTTGTTATGTTATAAGTAGCCTAGGTCAAGTTCTACCTCTAATTTTGAATGTTTAGCCTTGTCTTTATGTCATTTATGAGTCTGAGAAGTCTCAGGAAATTATGGGTAGTGGTATGGAGACTGACTTGGAATTGTGACTCAGATCTCGAGACCGCACCCTCTGAACTGGGCAATTTGGGTCACAACTGCACTGAGGTGGTGTTGTGTGTGCAGTTGGGGGACTTCAACCACACCCATTTATTGCCGTGCATGTGTTTGGGGGTGAAGGTTAGTGAAAAGGAGCCCCAACTCAGGGTTTGTTCAACTAGGGTTGTCCTTTGGCCCCTGAGTGTCTTGTAGCCTTGACGGATGTTGTGAGTTATCTGTTTGTAGGCCCCAATTCCTTAACTAGAGCTTGGAGGTCGGGTCATATCATAGTAACTCTTTGTCTCATGTTTACCATAACAAGTCGATAAAATTGGATAAATGTGGGTGGGGTTGTTACAAATTGGTATCATAGCGAGGTTGCAACACTGGACCTCGGCGTAGATGTTTGTCATGTATGCATGTTAGTTGCCAATGTCTTTGATATGCATGCATTGTGATGTTCATTTTTGTAGTTGTGTCGTCATGTATAGGTTGATGATGTTGATATGTTATGACAACTAATTTGTTGATGTCATTATATATACATATGTGTTTTTAATCCGGATTGACTGTGTAGACGAGATAGTCTCCCCTAAACATCACTGAGGTATGTTGATTACGTTTATTTTTGGTTATCTAAAATGGTATGTTTGCAGGAAGTAGAAGATAAGAGATGACAAGAAAAATGGTGGATTACAGTTCAGGTGACTCTCTTTATAGAACAGATGAGAAACACATAGATGAATACTCTGCTGACATAACAAATACCTTGAGAAGTTTAAAGGTAGAGATCCGAAGTTGCAAAGAAGATAATGATAAGATCATTCAGTCACACGAAAGACTTGTCAGTGCACACGAAAATAAAGCAAAGGTTAATGTAGTTATCCTTCAGAGTTTATCAGAATTTTAGAGTCAAGGACAACCGCAGATCAATTATGGATAAAAGAAAAGGACTAATGGGGCGTATGGTAGTAGGTCTCATGGAGGACACAAGTCAAACATGGATGACACAGTCAAAGGTGGTAGATGGATGGATACACCTGACATGAGAGGCAGTGGCTATGGGGATAATATAGCCAAAAAAGGTCCCAATGCATTGTTGATGTTAGATTATACATGTCTAGAGTCTATACTATGTTGGGTGTTATGTTCAAATTAATGGATTTCCTTCTCTTTAGGGTACGTATCAAGAGAGTTATACCACTGCAATGGATAATATAGCCAAGAAGGGATAAGTAATAAGGAAACTTTATTTTTATCTCAAATCATATATATTAAAAAAAAAAAAAAAAAAAAAAAAAAAAAAAACCCTTGTATATATATACTTTGAAATGAGTGCAATTTCTACGTGATTGTATTTTGGGATTAGAGTTTTTTTGGGATCAAAGTTTTTTTTATTAAGACTATTTTTAATCATTTACTGTTAATGCAAAACCTAAATTTAATAGAGAGATATAACCTAAATTTAATAGAGAGAAATAAAATTTAAATTATAAAATTTAGTAGAGAGAAATAAAGTTTAAATTATAGTTTTGTTATAATTTATTTGGATACATTTTATTTTAATTTGTACATAAAATTGTATGTACAAATTAGTTTATGATTTAACTAATTACAGTGGTTCATTGAGACCCTTCTTGGCTATATTATCCATTGCAGTGTTACAACTCTACTGATACGTACTTTAAAGACAAGGAAATCCATCAATCTGAACATAACACCCAACATAGTATAGAGTCTAGATATGTATAATCTAACATCAACAATGGATTGAGACTCTTCTTGGCTATAGTGTCCATTGCAATGGTACAACTCTACTAATACATACATTAAAGAGAAGGAAACCCATCAATCTGAACATAATACCAAACATAGTATACAGTCCCAACTCTACTTATGCGTACTTTAAAGAGAAGGAAATCCATCAATCTGAACATAACACCCAACATAATATAGAGTATAGATATGTATAATCTAATATCAACAATGCATTGAGACCCTTCTTCGCTATAGTATCCATTGTAGTGGTATAACTCTACTGAGACTTACATTAAAGAGAAGGAAATCCATCAACCTGAACATAACATCGAACATAGTATACAGTCTAGACATGTAAAATTTAACATCAACAATGCATTGAGACCTTCACCCCCAACAAAGTAGAGTCTAGACATGTATAATCTAACATCAACAATGCATTGAGACCCTTATTGTCTATAGTTGAGACCCTTCTTGGCTATATTATCCATTGCAGTGGTATAACTTTATTGATGCATACCTTAAAGAGAAGGAAATCCATCAATCTAAACATAACACCCAACATAATATAGAGAATGAAATCCGTCAATTTGAACATAACACCCAACATAGTATAGAGTCTATACATGTATAATCTAACATCAACGATGCATTGAGACCTTCACCCCATTGAGTGTAGATCGAAAATATTTGGAATTTTTTACAATGATTTACAAGACTAAATGAAAAGCATAAATATAATATTAAGTCAAACCTCTTAAATATTTATATTATTTATAGCGAATAATGTTGCATTGATTGCATATTGAAAATCCATCAATATGAACATAACACCCAACATAGCATAGATTCTAGACATGTATAATCTAACATCAACAATGCATTGAGACCTACACCCCATTGAGTGTAGATCAAAAATATTTGGAATTTTTGACAATGATTTACAAGACTAAATGAAAAGCATAAATATAATATTAAGTCAAACCTCTTAAATATTTATAGTATTTATAGTGAATAATGTTGCATTGATTGCAAATTGAAAATATTTGGAATTTTAGACAATGATTTACATGCTTAAATGAAAATTATAAATATAATATTCAGCAATGTTATAACTTGACCGGCCATTGAACCTGTAAATCTTATCGAACTTGTAAAAAAACTGGACCAAAAACACACAAAATGTTCAAACTTTAAAGAAAACCACATAAATATGTGCATCCATCTTAATATAAACTATTCATACTCAAATAAGTGAAAGTTCTCATTTATAGAGCATGTAAGGGCGCACACAACCAAAATAATATCTAGTGCTATCCTTTGAACCAAAAATATATCAAAAGACAAGACCTAGATGGTTTCTAACATCCAAAAAATAAGCAAGACCTAGATGGTCTCTAACATCCAAAAAAATATCATGTTACAACAAATACCTAGATATCATCAAAATCTTTGCCTATATTGTGATCTTCGTCATTAATTTACCCTTTAAGCATTAAAATAAGATAAAAAAAATGTTTAGCATGTCAATTCAAGATTTTGTTTGAGTGATGGGTACATTTTTAGTATGATCATGATATAGGAGTTCAATAATCAATGCCACTAACATCAAAGTACATAGAGGGATTGGTGCTCTTGATTAAATGCTAGTTCGATATCCTCATATATGATAAAAATCCAATAAAAATATCGTAATCCCTCTCATCTTGAAATCTTGAAAGACTATAAATTTGCCAAATTTTGAGTGAGATCTAAAATTCTATTTTCTTAATAAAAATTCAATGAAGTCTGAATCACTCAAACATCCTCAGTCATTTCATGGTAATGTTAGAATTTTAAGTAAAAGGATGAAAATGAACGATAAAATGTCAATTTTACTTTTAGAATTTAACATTATCATGAGAGGTTGAAAATGAATGTCAATTTTACTTTAATAATTTAACATTATCATGAATTGCATAACAATAGTAAGGTCATATGCTTGTATGCACCTATTGTGTGCTAGTGCCCAACTAATGAAAAAATTAAAAGAAAAAAAGGAAAACAAGCGCCACTTGTTGGGTTTTAAGTAGTTTTACTGTATTGAACTGACAAAAAATAGTTCAAGTCACTAGTGCCCAACTAAGACAAAAATTAAAAGAGAAAATGTAAAACAAGCCCCACTTGTTGTTTTTTACACAATTTTACTGTATTGAACTCGCAAAAAATAATTCAATTTTTGCCTCAAAACGGTTGGACTAGTATGAATTGGTCTGGATCAGTCCTTATATCACTAAGCCGTAGTCTAACTAGACTGATTTTTGGCCCTGAAAATCATGGAAATTCTAGTAAGATTTTAAGAAAATCAGGTAGGGATTTTTGTAAATCTATATTATAACTATCAAACTTCAATATTTTGGGTGTCCTAGAGGTTTTTGATGGTACTAAATCCATTCCCACCATCAAAATCAAGATTCAACCACTGTTACTGTAAGATTTCTTAAAAAAATTTGACCCGGATTCCGACCAATTTTGGTCGTCCGGGAAATTCCTCCGTCTCGTTAGACAACTCCTATCACTAATATTCAATCAAACCTCTTAAATATTTGTAGTGAATACTATCACATTTATTCCCGGTGATGACGTGAGTGAGTGAAAATTGAAAATATTCGACAATGATTTACAAACTAAATGAAAATAAAAAATATAGTATTCGGTCAAGCCTCTTAAAGATTTATAGTGAATATTGTAGCATTGACTGCAAATTGAAAATATTTGAAAATATTTGACGTGAGTGAGTGCAAATTGAAAATATTCAACAATGATTTACAAACTAAATGAAAAGAAAAATATAATATTCAGTCAAGCCTCTTAAAGATTTATAGTGAATATTATAGCATTGACTGCATATTAAAAATATTTGGAATTTTCAACAATAATTTACATGTTAAATGAAAAGCATAAGACGTGACTGCAAATTGAAAATATTTAGAATTTTTGACATTGATTTACAGACTAAATGAAAAGCATAAATATTCAGTCAAACCTCATAAAGAATATACTAGCACTTGATCATTTTAACAAATGACCCGCCGGAACGCCGAAGGCGAGACGATGCGACACCAACACAGTCGCAAACGACCTGACGTGCGCGGGAAGGAGATGGCAGCCAGAGGGTGCAGCAACCACCAAGTGTCGAATTTTGAGAGGGTGGACTCAGGAACTATTTCGTCAACCCCAGTGCATCTACTGACTACTAGACAAAATCCACCACCATTTAGAGCTTCAACCAACATATCATATTATGTGTGAAGGTGATGGTCACGAAGTAAGCTTGAAACCCAGAGACTAATAAAATACACCTACGGACGATGTGAACAGTCACCAAATACATCTGCTCTAATAAGAAATGTAGTAAGCTGATCAAAACAAAAGGGAACCTCTTTCTCACAGAAAACTTGATATGAATTAGATAGCTATTTCAGGAATGATCAGAGTTCCACCATGGCTCATGTTCCGTGTATACTAAAATAATGTCCAGTGTTTTGCCCAATCTAAATCGAACCAGATAGTCAAGAGAATCTATCAAAGTTCTGAATCGATCGAAACTCTGACTTCTTGTGAGGTGGGACTCCAGTAGCTCAGGGGAAATTTGCTACACAATTACATAGGTCTATAAGAATCAATACAAGTTTGAATTTTATTTATCTGATTAGGTTTGAGGGTTTAAACAGTATCCATACATGTGCATCATTCAAAACCATCTCTACATTTAAATACACTCTACAAACGCTCGTTGTCTCTCTCTGCAATGAATGGTATTGACAGAATATTAGGGACAAGGAAAGGACCTGAATGAATAGCATTAACATAATATTAGGTACAAGGACAAGACCTGAGGAGGTTGAGATTCAGGTTTGCTATCTGCCATTGGAGGTGCCATACAAGCCTCTGAACCAGGACAAATTCCAAATGTTTTCCTGCATTTTTTTTCACAGGTCATGGGTTTATTGCAGAGGTTCATAGGTCATTGGTTTAACTGCAATAGCTTTCATGGAACCGTCATAGATATATGAATTTCTTCCCACCCAAGTCACGTTATTTCTCTTAGATGGTTTAAGCCATTCAGTGCAGGGCTCTCCTCTATTGTTGATAGTGTTATGAAAATGGTAAAGCATCATCTTATCCTCTGTCCTATGCTGTGTTCTTCCTTTCAGATTCTTGGACATTTGAACTCCAGTCGCCCACACTTTTCTTGGCTGCACTGCATATTTGCAATCTCTATTTGCTCCTCAGTTTGATGTTATTAGTAAATGCTTTTGTTTGAACCAATTACAGCCATGGTTGGCAATTGAGAATCTCAACTTGTGTTTGGGAGAAAATCAATTGACTAGAAGGATTCCTTCAGAGTTAGGTCGGCTCCAAACCCATGGGCTCTTGGACCTCTATACAAATCATTTCACTGGACCTCTTTCTCCAGGGATTGGAAACAGCACATCTCCAGAGCTTCTCGATGTTCCCACTAACCAGCTGATAGCTAGAATCTCAATTGACCTTGGTAATCTCATTGATAAAGAGCAGCTAGATCTCAGTGAAAATTACTTAAATTTCAGATTATATCCCTTTTGGGCAAACTGAAAAACTTCAATAAGGTGATTCTTTGCAATCATCTTTTAAATGGTAACATTCTCCAAGAATTGAAGAATTGCTTGAATTGAGTTGTAAAAGACTAATAGTCTTTCTTCTGCCAACCCTTCTGGAATAGGATCTATTACTAGCCTGGCAATCAATCTCCACCTTTTAACACAACAGTGAACATCAGACCTTTCACAATAATATTAAAATGGTTGGGGTGCTTACAAGCTTGAATCCTTTGAATGTTTCTGTCAATAATTTCTCTGGCCCACTTCCTGCAACACTCCTTTTTTAGAACATTAACAAGTACTTTCATGGGAAATACTGAACTGTCAGTCCCTTTATAGCCAAACCTGTTCTTCTTTTGGAATCCATGATTCAAGTTTCAATCCTTGTTGGAGCAACCACTGTCCCTGTCCACGTTTGGCCTGGCATTATAGTATTGGTTGTGTGCATAGCATGGTATTTAGTATTTAAACAAGATAGATGCTTTTAATAGGAGTCAATCAGAGATCATTTTTCTTCGCCTTGGACATGCATTCCTCTTTTCAATTTAATTTGTAAAGCAAGTGCCAAGTAGAGAGATTGTTTCTGTCCATTTTTCTTGCTGTAACTTCCTATTTGTCTTTGTTGAAACTTGAAAGTGTCCATTATTGTCATACAATGTTTTCAGGTGCAGTGCACTTATATTAGGGACTTACACTCTGCTGAAAAAGGGGGAAGATAAATTATTCTACTCTCCTTCTCAATACAAATTAGAGGTTTTTATCGTAAAATATTATAGGATTTTCGGCCACCTCTCTGTCAAAGTGTTAAATTTTTCACCTCTCTCTCAAATTGTTAAATTTTTATTAGTACTGTAAATCTCGTTTTGCTGAACGGCGTAGTCATTTGTACAGCGTGTTGCAGGTGGAAAAGATGGCCTAATATTCATCTCGAGACAGGAAGGAAATTCACAGCTGTCTGCCATCATTCTGACTTAAGGCTACCACATCTGGGCAGATTACATGAAACTCAAAAGTTACTTTACATGGAATCCAACTAAGCTCTTTGTGATGTCTAAATTGGACCCTATCTTTGGCTAAATTGAACTAGTTTTAAAGTACCCCTCCACTTTAAAGGACACGAATTTACATATTCTTCACTGACATAAGTCAACTTCGTTGTAGGAGCTCTGCAAAGGCAGATTAATTAAGAAAATGTTTTTTAAGAAGCTCCACACAGTTTACTGTTAAATTTCTGTGAGATATAAATTTTGACATAAATTGATTAAATTTCAGAATGCTTCACAATTCAATGCAATAAGGTATTGTTTATCCCGATTTTCAGTTGGCAAAGCTCAAAGCTCAGAGATATTTGAGAATGATTTTAAATAATATGCAACATTGCAAAAACAGTCCGTCATAAGTGGTTCTTAATTATGAAGCAGCTCTTAAGCACACAACACAAATGTTTCTGAGAAAGCATAATGGATGCAAGATTGTTTATGTAGCTTCAAACAGTATAATGTTAAAAATTCTGTAACGATAATTGACGAATTTGACAATACCTTGCAATCTACTTCTATTTTGATCTGTGAAGACAGTTTATTCTAAATTCTAATGTATTTCTGTTCAATAGTATTCATTCTTAAGCACACTATATAAATACTGGGGACAACGTTTAATGTTTGCAAGAAAGAGTCATAAACAATGCCATATTGTTGCTGCTACAATCCCATCTGCTATATGTTCCCATCTACTATATGTGTGTGCGCGAGCGCAATGTAGATAAGTTGAGAATATATACATGAGTATTGCAGTTATATCTCCCTCCAAGATATTTTGATTCAGAAAATCGAAATGAACTACAAAAATCAATTTCATAATTAAAACGTTCAACCACAGAGACGAAATCTAAAAATTGACATTTGCCATCATATTTTCATTAATCCGATTTTAATGAGACTAGAGATTCTGATTCTAAGAAAAGCAGTTCTATAGACCAGTCAGGTCTCAGGGGGCGTTTAAAGAAAAACATAACACAGGCAAATTTTGTGATGTGCATAAGTTAAAGGACACTCATGGCCGCGGCCGCAGATATTGAATGCATTAGTATATAGGTTTTTTTAATGTAATAAATATTTATTTATTTCAATCATTTTAAATTCTTTCCAGGCAAGCTATATAGTATGTTCCCTTGTTATAATTTAGCTTAGGAGGAAATTTGCCAAATCGAATATTCAGGGTTTAACAACTATGGCGCTTGAAATCCTTAGCTGAGATCTTCACAGGTGAATAACACCCCCAAAACGAGAATTCGAAATTGGGCATTCCGCTTAAAGCGGGAAAACTATACTCACCTTTTTTTTTTTCTAAAAAGAGCAGAAATTGGCTCTCGCTCTTAAAAGCCTAATTTAAAACGCTAACAGGCTGCGAAGACTCCCAAAATAAGATTGCAGAAATCGAACAAACAAATTACAGGAGGAAACCTCTGCTCACCAGAAAAGCTAATGAAAAATGCTGAAAAAACAGCTCATGTGCAAGAACCGACTATGGCTTTATTCCATAACCGCCTTTGCACCCACCGCTTTCAGTTTCTCGACAAGCTGCTCTCCATCCTCCTCACTAAGTCCCTGTTTCAAAACCGCTGGGGCTTTCTCTACAAGCTCCTTGGCCTCCTTGAGTCCGAGTTCCGTAAAAGCCCGAACCTCCTTGATAACCTTGATGTTGGCCGCGGCGTCAAACCTCTCCAGCCGGAGGTTATATGCGGTCTTTTCAGGCTTACTGGCCTCCTCCTTTGAGGGCTTAGCTGAGACGCCGCCCATGGCCGCCGCTATGCTCGCCGCACCGGGCTTGAGGGTGGCCATAGGAGGCAATTCTTTGATGCTGAGTCTTTTCATCAAAATGTGGGAGAGATCAGAGACCTCCAGAAGCATGAGGTCGGCTATCTCATCGACGAGCCTGAAGACTCTGTCGGTGGGAGGCCTGCGGTGCTCTGTGGGGTCGAAGGTCGCGGGATCGTAGTCAGCTGGGAGCTTTCTCTGGTCGATTTCTAATTCTTCTTCTGCCACTGCTGCATTCGTTGAAGCGGATGAGTAGTTTTTCTACCAATGTCATTGCCATGGTCTAAGTCGTGTAAAGGTATAATGAAAGGTTTGAGGTTTGAGAATTTTCATGGGTGATGCAGAGGCCAACACTCTGCTTGCAATGTGTGATACTAAAATGCTTTCCAATCACCTAAAATCGATTTACAGAACTGGGAAGTTTAGTTACAGCCTACATAAAACAAACCAAAACCAGGATTGAATGAGAGGAGAAATGCGGTGCGTTCAGTTTTTCGTGGAAGGTATGAATTTCACATCACATTTAAATTAGTAATAGAGAGGCGTGTTGCAGTGGTGCGGCTAGGAGTCAAGTAGAGGCGGGACGACGCGACAGCAGCACGGACGCGAAGGAGCCGACGTGCGCGGGAAGGAGGTGAGAGCAGGGAAGGAGGTGAAAGCAGGAGGGTGGAGCAACCGCCAAGTGTCGAATTTTGAGAGGGTGGAAAGGCGATAGGTGGAGAACAGAGATTGGTTGGAGCACTGTTCATCCCAGCAAAGTTCATAGTAGGAACACCTTTGGCGTAACTAGCAAGTGTTGTACAACAACAATTTCCAATCTAATGAGAGATAATTATAAATATCTCTAAGAACTCATCTTCTAAGATAATTGGTCTTGATCCCTACACTTATTATCGAGGAAGATCTAACCAAGGATGAAATTAAACCAAAAAAAAACTTAAATCTAATGGCCTTTAAAAACTCATATTCTACACTTATTATCGAGGAAGATCTAACCAAGGATGAAATTAAACCAAAAAAAAGCTTAAATCTAATGGCCTTTAAGAACTCATATTTCAAGATAAATGGTCTTTATCCTGCACTTATTATCCACGAAGCAGATTACGTTTGACACACAAAATGCAGATTACAATTGATACACAAAATGAATGAAATGTTCTATATGCAGATTTTTATTTTGAAAATTTGTTATTAATATTATAATTATATCTAAGTATGTGTATAATTTGAAATAGGGTTTTCATAATATTTAATTTAATTATCAATAATTATTATGTGGATGGTAGTGATTTTTTAGAATATTTTTGATAAAAGTCAAATTAAATGTTTGGATTTATCTCAAAACTAGTTATATTTTTTTAAGCTATTTTACTTCAATTGAATAATTAAAAAAAGTCCAATATATTTTGTGTTTTTTTAATCAAATTAAGTAATGGTTTTTGTAAATTATGATATTAATAAATCCTATATAAATTAAGAATCTCCATAATAAAATAAAATAAAACTTCACTTGTTATATATATATATATATATATATATATATATATATATATATATATATATATATATATATAATTTTGATATTTTTAAATATTTTAATATTACCAAAAATCATATATATGAGATTAAATTACATGTTCAGAAACAATATGTGACACTTTACCTTTATAGATGTTCAAATATAATTATGAAGTGAATATTGTAATGATATAGGCTTACTTTTAGGAAAATGGAAAATGTCAATGCATCAAATATACACGGAGGCTCGAATCACAACACCTAAAGGGTTCTTAAGATATTTGCAAGGCCAGAGATGGGATCATTGAGGCAGTTTAGTATCACCAAAGGATATGCACAAAAACAAGATGGCCATGGTTTTTTATATGTATGGCTATAGGATCACAACACCCAAAGGGTTCTTAAGATATGTGCAAGGCCAGAGATGGGATCATTGAGGCAGTTTAGTGTCACCAAAGGATATGCACCAAAACACTATGGCCATGGATTTTTATATGTATGGTTATAGGATTGTTTTGAATGAATGATATTTTAATGTTTACAGGACAAAAATAGTTTATGGGACCAACATCCTCCATGTTTTTCACCTATTGTAATTCAATCATTTTCTTATTCAAATTGATGATAAGCCGACTCATCCTTCTAACAGTCCCCTCACTGAGAAGAAAATGCCAAGGGAATGATGCTAACATGTTGTCATAACTGTCCTTGATGTCTTTGAAAGCATCACATTCCAAAATGAATTGTTTTTCCAATTCCACTTCTCCAGAAGTGCAAAAATTACACACTTGTTCTTCCCAAGATTCTTTAGATCTATTCCACCGTCCTGTTTCACACCGAAGTTGATACGATTTAATTCTCAATTGAGCAATAAGAATCCTTGCTCTCCATGACATGCTAGCTCCAATGTACTCTTTTTGTTGGAGATCACAAGTGGGGTTGAATTCATCAACATATTACTTCTTTCTACTCAAATATTTTGCCCATATACGCTTACAAAAATTCTTCATAGAAAATTTCTTTAACTCCTTGTTATTTGTGGGACATGCATTGAGGTATATATCTCATTTTTGCATCAGTTTGTTGTTTTTTCTCATCCATGTTTCCTTTATTTCACTCGTTCCTTCATTGAATATAACTTTAGGCCATCTACCTACTCTCACTTGCTCAATTATTTTGAGATATCTTATGAGACGCACCATAGAAATTGTTTTGATGGGAGCTACACTTGTTTAACTCAACATTATTTCATAAGGAACCGAATTTTTTTATTTTAAACTTTCTCATGATCAAGTGTTTTTTGAATGTCCGCATATAAATTCAAGTCTTTATGTTATGCGACCAGCTCACAAAATAGAAGAAAGGATAGATCAACGACTTACAAATTATCCTCTTCGAGGGGGGGACCTCCTTTACATTAAATTAATGAAAAATTATTGGATGATTCAAATGACAACTTCATTTCTATATATAGGAGTCTAAGGGGTCACAATATAATCAGAGCCTACATAACAATAATAATGTAATAACAATAGTGGGCTTCTATGGGGCACAATAATAACAATATGGAGACTACATGGGCACAACAATAACAATAAGGGGGCTACACTAACATTATAGGGACCTAACATTCCCCCCTCCTTCGAAAATGTGTTTTCCTCAACGCTTGAGTAGTTCTGGATGCTTCTGTATAAAATTATCATCCTCCCATGTGGAATCTTCAACGGATAAATTACTCCACTTGATGAGATACTCCGAAATTGATTGATTTCGTAATTGTCGAGTTCTTTTTTCCATGACTGCTTTAGGTTCCAATATGTTGTTTCCTTCCTTGTCAAGTTCTGGCAATATTTTTTGAACTGAGAGCTTGTCACCTATAACCTTATTTAAGCATGAAACATGGAAAATTGGGTGCACTCGAGAAGACATAGGAACCTCCAATTTCTATGCAATAGTACCAATCTTTTGCAACACCTTGTAAGGACCATAGTACTTTGGTGATAATTTATTATCCTTCTTATCTTGCCTGAGGGACATTTGTTTGTATGGTTGTAGCCGTAAAAATACCCCACCGCCTACATCAAAACTTATTTCGTTGTGATGTTGATATGCCTGTTGTTTCATTTCATTCTACGCCAAAGTGAGGTTATCATTTAAGAGTTAGGGAAATTGTTAGTGATGCTCAATGTGATCTTCCACTACTTGAACCTTAGAATTTTCTCATAAAGATGATGTGATGGAAGGTGGATGATATCCATAAAGTGCCATAAATGGGGAAATTTATGTTGCAGTATGGAAGGAAGTGTTATATCGCCATTTAGTCCGAGGTAACCACTTAACCCATTGTGTTTTCTTATCAAATACAAAGCAACGAAGATATTTTTCCAAACATTTGTTCATTATCTCAGTTTTCCCATCAGATTGAGGATGATAAGATGAGCTATGAGCTAATCGAGTACCTAGATAAGAAAATTATTTTATCCTAAAATTTCCTAGAAAATGGGATCTTTGTCGCTTACAATAATCTTTAGGTTTCCATGTAGCTTTTGAATTGTTTCCATAAATGTAGTGGCAATTGTATTGGCTTTAAATGGATGAGATAATACACAAAAGTGTGCATACTTGGTAAGTCTTTCAACTACCACCATGATGCTACTCTTTCCTTCAGACTTGGATAAACCTATGATAAAATCCATTGAAACCTCCTCCCAACATTGACTTGGAATGGATAAAGGTTGTAACATACTTCGAGTCTTAATTGTCTCAGCTTTATTTTGTTGGAAAACCAAACATTCCACCACAAACTTTTGAATATCAGATTTAATGCCATCCCAAAAAAAATTCCTTCTTGACCCTGTGGTAAGTTTTTAAAAATCCTAATTGCCCTCCTAAGGGAGAGGTGTGCAATTCCAAAAGAATCTTTTTTTAACTGGTAATTCTTACAAATATATAAGCCGCGATATTTGTACCATAATGAATCAATTTTCCGGCTAAATGTATCATATGTACTAGGATCTTACTGCAACTTTTGAATGAGCGTCCACACTTCGCCATTTTTCCATTTATCCCTTGCTTTGGTTATCCAAATTGGTTGGATAATAGAAATACAAAGCAATGCTTCCACATCCTCATCCTTTCTTGAGAGTGCATCTACAACAACATTTTTCTTCCCTTTTTCGTAGATGATTTCAAAGTCATAACCGAACATTTTTGTGACCCAATTTTGTTGCTCTTCTGAAGATAATCTTTGTTCCAAAAAATATTTAAGACTATCATGATTTGTTTTTACCTTGAAGTGTCTTCCCATTAAGTAAGGTATCCATTGCTTTAGTGCATGTAGTATTGCCAACATTTCCTTGTCATAAATAGGTTTATGTAAATACTTTCCTTTGATTGGACAAATTTCAAAAGCAATAGGTCTTCCTTCTTGCATTAAAACAACACCAATTCCATTTCTTGAGGCATCACATTCCATAATAAAGGTTTTTGTGAAGTCTGGCATAGTTAAGATAGGTGCTTGGCACATTGCCTCTTTAAGATGTTCAAAGGTCTTAGTTGCTTCTGGAATCCAAGAAAATGCATCTTTCTTTAGTAATGTTGTTAGAGGTGTTCCTATTCTCCCATAATTCTTCACAAACTTGCGATAATACCCTGTCAACTCGAGAAATCCTTGCAGATTCTTTATGGTTGTATGGATTTTCCATTCCTTAACGGCTTTAATTTTGTTAGGGTCTACCTTAACACCCACATGAGATACAATATGACCCAGATATTCCACCTCCCGTACTCCAAAGAAACATTTTTCTCCTCCAATAGTTTGAGCACCATGTCAACATTTTGAACATGATCCTTCCAAGAGTTGTTGTAGATTTATATATCGTCAAAAAATACTAACATGGATTTTCTAAGGAATGGTTTGAAAATGGAATTAATCAAACCTTGAAATGTATAAGATGCATTGGTAAGACCAAAAGACATGACTAAAAATTCATAATGACCCTCATGAGTTCTAAATGTTGTTTTCGGAATGTCTTCAATATTCATTCTAATTTGATGATATCATGAACGAAAATCCAACTTGGTGAAGTAAATTTCTCCATGTAATTCATCCAATAATTCATCAATGATAGGAATGAGAAATTTATCTTTAATAGTAAGCTTGTGACCTCCTATAATTGGACACATGTGCTATGATCCATCCTTCTTGTGCACCAATACTATTGGAGCCTAAAAATAGCTTTGACTAGGTTGAATTATACCGACCTCTAGAATTTTTGCAACCATACATGTTCAATTTCACTCTTTTGGGCATAGAGATATCTGTAAGGCCTGATGTTTGGAGAAACACTTCCTTGAATCAAATGAATATCATTATCACGATCACGAATAGGTGGGAGGCCTTTGGGAGTCTCAAATAACTTGGAATTATTTTCCAAGAGGTTTTGGAGATATGGAGAAATAGATGAGTTCGATGTTTGAACCTCTAGTGTGCATACTTGTGCAATTACGCCCCATTTTTCTTTCTTTAGAAGCATTATCCTTGTGATACCCCTTAATTCAACTTCCTTTCCTTCCCAAAAAGAATTCAAGAAAATTTCTTGAAAATTAAAATCTATTGTACCCAAAGATTGTAACCATTGGACTCCTAGCACAACATCACCACCACCCATTGGAATGGAGATCATTGGAATATTCAATGCATATTCCCCCATGGTTAGCTTGATATTGTGGAATTTTCCAGAGAAATTTATAGTTCCTCCATTTGCAACCATCACTTGACACTCTAGTGTTAGGTATAGGAAGCAATTCAATTCCTTGGTTATCTTACAATGAATAAAATTATGGGTACTACCAGAATCAATCAACACTATTATCTTTTTATTCTTGATATGTCCTTCTATCTTGAGATTTTGAAGAGTGGTAATTCCTGCCAATGCATTACAAGATATGGTCGGATTCATTTATTATTTATCTAGGGTTAGTTCCTAGTGTATATCCTCTTATTTTGAATTTTATTGTTCCTTTTCTTCCTCCTCTTCACAATCTATGCAAAATCATTTCTTCTCAGCACATTTATGACCTTTAGTGTATTTTCTATCACAACTGTAGAAAATAACTTTTGATTTTTTTTATTCCAATTGTTATGGTGGCAACCTTGTAGGTTGTGGAAGGCTAGGAGCAACAACACTTCCATCTTTACTGTTGTGAGTGGTAGGCTTCCTTGTTGCCATAATTTTACTTTCATTTTTTCTTGCCAACCTGAATGCCTTCTCTAATGAATCAGGTTCCCACAAGAGAATATCATGTTAGATTTTATCCTTTAAAGTCCCTATGAAGACATCAATCCTATACTCCTTTGGATTATCATTTACCCTTATATTCAATTTTTTTAAGTCCTCAATGTGCTCCGCTATTGAACCCTTTTGCTTGAGATTTATCAATTGTCTAAAGAAGGTGTTTCTCTTTGTATCCTCATAATGTGTTATCATTTCCTCCGTAAAAATTTACCAAGTGACAAGTGGTTCATGAGAAAAAAGGCATCAATACCATAGAAATGGATCGTGTTCTAAATATAAAGTTGCAATGCATACCTTTTGTGTGTGTTGGACATTATGGAGATCAAAATATTGCTCCATCTATAGTATCCATGTTACAAGATCCTTGCCATCAAACTTCCTCATATATATCATTAGAATATGATGGGTGTCCAATCTAAAATTAGACTCTAATAAATCATGATTAACGTTTCTTTGTTCTCATCATGAGTTTCATCTAATACCCTTTTGCCATTAGGAAGTATTTCTTGTAGCAACTTTGACAAACTTTCCTTCAAATCTTCCATGTCTTCTTTTAAACCATTAATGTCACATTTTAAATCATCCATGTCATCTTTAAACCGTCCATGTCACATTTTAGTTCATCTTTGGTTGCTCTTTGTGAAAGAGAAATTTGTTGCACTTGGTCCTGTAATCTTGATATATCATGTTGCAATTCTTCATATTCATGCATCATAGTAGAGCTTTCTGAGGAATTAATTGGTGTGGAATTATTTTGTTTGGGACGCACTTTAGAACCGAACACTGATATATATGCTTCAATATGCCCATGGAATCACTTCAAACTTCTTTTTCAAGCAAAAGTTATGCAATTGAAAAAAAAAATACACACCTTTTTGTTTCTTTTAGGAGCTCGAACTTGCAATAGTTGTAACTTTGTAATTTTGGATCTCCAAGTTCTGAAGTTTGGTAATGTTGTAGCCCTATGAATTTTATTTCCATTTCCACCACTTAGACCAATATTTGATTCTTCAATATGTGAAATTTTTTTAATATTACTTATGCAGAAACCCTAGTGTTAAATCACAATTTACTTCTCCTACTTATACAAGTTATTATTAATCTAAAATGTTCAGTATTAAAATCAAAGTAAACACTTTAACAACCTACATAGATATAGATCTAAACTGAATACATGCACATAGACAAAGTGACACACAATATTTTTTGGACAACTCGCCCTGGAAAAACCCAATGTGGGAAAAACTGGTATTCTGGCTGATGGAGGGTTTTTATTTTTAGGTATATTCTAAGTACAACAAATATGGGCACCTTATTGGTTAACCCGATAGAGAAATACAAGATCTGTAGCAATACCTCTATTCCGAAGACAAAAAATCTGACTGATTCACACCCTCAAACCGTATTTAGAGAACTCAGCCTTTTTCAGTCTTCATAAACCCCAACGCCGCTCTGAATCCCTCTATGTCAGCTCTGCTAGCCTGTGTGTGTGCCTACACTGCTCAGGATAGGCCTGCATAACCTCAGACTGGGTTACAATATCCCTGTGTTGCCCTGGCTAGGCCTGCATAAGCCCTGATGGCCTCATGTTACCTTTGTGCTACCCTTTCTGGGCCTACGTAGCACCTAAAGCCTCTGTGGTGCTGTTTTACAGGTAAATCATCTCTGCGGACAGAGACAATCCCTCTAGCCCTAAAGTGGGTCTAGAAAAAAAGGGACACGTTAAAGTGTTGCTTCCTAATTATTGAGTGAACAAGGGACACGATAGATCGACCTACCTGGAATCCAAGACTATCGTTGTTGTTGTAGTAGTGGTGGCCTCTCACTCCTGCCTCGGCAAGTCACAATCCTTTCGCCATTATGCTTGGACACCTACACAAAGAACAAGAAACAAGAACAGCATAAAAGATAACAACATTTCATTCATAGCTATTAACCAGTCAAAGAGGGCTAAACATATTGCATTAAACAAACATCATAACACAACAGTGGAACCAAACAGTAGTCATGTATATAAATGAATATAAGGAAGAGTTACAACTGATGCTTTGACGTCGCAGTCTCCTCTAGTGGGGTTCAGGCAAAGCGAGTCTCAGATGCTCGTCAGGGAATTCGAACGGGATGAAGGCATGGACTCAAGCTCTCTCAGAAGTCATGGACTCAAGCTTCCTCAACGTAATTCCTTCTATCTTCTCTAGTCATTGAGCTATTCAGCCGTTCAGCTAGTTTGTACTAAGAGAGATAGTTTCTTTTATAGAGGAAAAGGAGGAGGTTAAGATCCCTACAAAGGTGGGAGGGAGGCCTATCCTTTAGGGAGTTCCCATAAGAGGTGAAAACCATAAACCTAAAGGAGGCAGTCTGTGGTTTATCAGTTCAACCACCCCCTATGACTCATCCTCGAGGTGGTTGGAGTGGAATCTTCACCTCTATTTTTAAAAAACATTCCATAAACAGCTTGGCGCGGGTGGAAAACTAGGATAGAGCGCCAGCTGGCGCAAGGTCGGTGTTAATTTTCCTCTTCGGTGCGAGGGCATAACTGATTACCCATGCTAAGGCAAAAAAAAGGGTTTTTGAGTCTCTGCTCAGGGAGTTGTCAACAAGAGGAATGTTAATCTCATGTAAAGGGAAACAATGATGGTTTTTGCAAGGCATGACACTGCATATTAGTCACAGGAATGACCCTCCAATGGGTGAGATGGGGATTGCAAGGACAGTGACAAAATGTTGTATAACAGCTGCGCAGCTGCTGCGTAACTGTTGCGTAGTTGTTACCCCCTCTGCGTTGCTCTAACTACTGCTTCTCTGCCTCTTACTGACTCTTGGCCTGGGATCAAATCATCTCTCTTCCCAATACTACCCCTCAATGTAGCCAAAACACTTTTGGAAATTCTTAGCAAACCACGCCCTAGAATTCGAGCTTAGTCTTAGTGCTCTGCCACTGTGTGTGTCTTCCAGTTGACCCCAAGCCTTTCCTTTGTACTTTTCTCATTGGGAAACTAATGGTCATGATCTAATCTTCAATCAACGGCGAATATTAAAAGAAAGCTTGATACGTGTGACTTAATTAATTTCCATCACATGTTTAAATTAATTACCTTTAATCTTTTAATTTTCCTAAGTTAGAATTAGGGTCCCTAATTAAAAAGATTAATTAATTAATTTTCTCTGATGGAATTTCTCAAATCCCTTTCTGGGTCTTGGAGATCTCATGTAATCTAGTCCCTCCACAAAATTTTGGAGCTAGAGCACATCCAATGCTACCCAAACGCTCAAAATATCAACACTCCCTCTTAGCGAGGAATCTACTCTAGCACAACACTACTTCACCCCGAAGTTCTCCATTGATCTCTAGTGTGGGTCTCTGCGCTGATGCTTGGCCTACTACCCTTCATCACTACACTGCTACTTCTCTCCCGTACTGCTGCCCATGACACTACCATCGCCACTGCCACATCCATACTGCAACTCCCTCTCAATCTATTGCATCGTGCTTCCAACTGCTACACTGCAACTTAGTTGTTGAGAGAAACAATTGAAAACTCCTGCCCAATATTTGACAGAAAATTCAATTGGGCTACTTCCTCATCACTGAAGCTCCATCGGTTGCTGCGCTGTGATGTCCTCCTGAAGCCATTGCGCTGCTGCAACTCTAATCTAGTAAGCCAGCTTGTACTGTGCTGCTGAAGTCACATCAGCCCCTCTGCGCTGTGCTTCTACGCTACTGCTGAATCTGCACAGCGTTGCTCCCTTTCAGCATCTAGCTTCGCCTTTGCTTCATCTATGATTCTTTGCACCAATTTCTCCACTTGTCCCGCTACTGTCTTAAGGCTCCCGTAGCACGGATGTTATCCAAGAGTTAGGCTACTCAAGGATCCCACCACCACTCTATAGTTGCTCTACAGATCCATGTCGCCCCACTTTCGTGGTTCATAAGCGCTCATGGCTACATAATATTCAGAGCCTTTGTCCGCCACAACAGCCTTGGAGCTAGAAGCTTCCTTTTCCTTCTTCTTTTGAGGAAAATTGCTAGCGAAATGTCCTAGTTCGCCACACTGGAAACACTTAATCTTCGACAGATCTTGCTTCTTTCTACCTTGCTGCCTCTTTGATGCCAAGGTTGCATCTTCTTCCTCTTCCTTCTTCACGTTACTTGATCTGGTGTTGTATTGTCTCTTTGTGAACCGACAAAGTTCTTCTTGTCAGAGGATTGCTCACATACTGTCCCATTTGGGAAGGTCCGTTCTACCCAAGATACTTTGGACAAAAATTTCCTAGTCCTCTGTGACCGTATTGAGTGCATTCCACACCATAACATCATCCTCCACTTTCACCCCCATGGCAATCAGTTGATCCCTGATCGCCTGTAATCTGAAAAGAAAGGGTTCGATATCCTCTCCCTTGGCCATCATGAATACCCTCATCTAATTTTCCAGAAGCATTCTCCTCTGGACTAATATTCCTTCATATAGTGTGGTCAGAGCCATCCACATATCATGAGCCATTGTCTTTTCGACTATGTGAGGAACTACATGATCTTTGACTCTGTCCATGATGAAGTGTTTCGTGTGTGCCGCTGATTCTTCATGCTTCTCCAGGAGATTTGCATCGGTTGGCATGGCCAGGAATTTCTATGCACGCTCCCTTAGACCGTATGCCTCCATGACTACTAGGATTCTGGCCTTCCAGACTGCAAAGTTGGATAGGCCATTGAATCTATCCTGATCTCGTAGTCCTCGAGGTTCCATCTACTCAATAAATCTATCGAAACTAATCCTTCTCTCTATGCTAGAGACTCAAATCTAGGGTCCTTGGTGAAAAAGGCACCCTCTTCTCCCTCTGACAACTGACCTCCTCTCTTGGAATTCTGCCAAAATCAAATGAATTAGCTCTCTTCGATCTTTTGATCGACCTGCAAATTTCTTTGGCTAGAAATCTTCTGAGAAGTTTTTCTTCTCCCGCTCTTTGTCAACTAGTGCTCACGCTAATTTCTGCACCTTCAGAAATTTAACCCCACTAGCAACTACTGAAGCTCTACAACACTGCTTCCGGCACTCTGAATCAGCAATAGCTTCAGGACTGCGTCACCCTAGTTGGCCTCTGCGTGAGCAGACAGTCTTAGCACAGCCTCTGCGCTGCCTCTGCACAGTAAGTACGTGGGCATGCATGGAGACTATGTCACTCTGGCCTTTATGTGGCTCTGCTCCCTTCTACTGCTATGTTGTCCTCTCCGGTCTAACTTTCTACTGCTATCTTTCTGCTTTTTTCAGCAAGGATTCTTCAATCATGTTATTTATGATCCAACTAGTTCTGCAATCGCTCTGATACCATGTGAAAATTCTGAATATTACTTATGCAGTAATCCTACTGTTAAATCACGATTTACTTATCCTACTTATACAAGTTATTAATTTGAAATGTTTAGTATTAACATCGAAGTAAACAATTTAAAAACCTACACATATACATATCCAAACTAAATACATGCACATAGACAAAGTGACACACAAGATTTTCTGGACAATTGTTCCCGGAAAATCAAATGCGGTAAAACCGATCTTCGGGCTGCTGGAGGGTTTTTATTATTAAGTATATTCTAAGTACAACAAATCTGGGCACCTTACTGGTTAACCTGACAGAGAAATATAAGATCTGCAGCAATACCTTTGTTCCGGAGACAAAAAATATGACTGATTCACACCCTCTAATAGGATTTACATAACTCAACCTTTTTTGGTCTTCAAAAACACCAACGTTACTCTGAATCCCTATGTGTCGACTCTTTTATCCTGCGTGTGCCCCTACGCTGCTTAGGAGAGGCCTGCGTAACTCCAGATTGGGTTACGATGTCCCTGCGCTACCCTGTCTAGGCCTGTGTAAGCCCTGATGACCTCCTTGTGCCTCTGTGCTTCCCTTTCTAGGCCTGTGTAGCACTTGAAGCCTCTGCACTGTGTAACTGTTGCGTTGTTGTTGCCCCCTCTGTGCTGCTCTGACTACTGCTTCTTTACCTCTTGCAAACTCTTGGCCTAGGATCAGATCATCCCTCTCTCCAATACCACCCCTCGTTGTAGCTGAAACACTTCTGGAAATTCTTATCAAACTACGCCCTAGAATTCTAGCTTAGTCTCAATCCTTTGCCATTGTGTGTGTCTTCCAACTGATCCCAAGCCTTTCCTTTATAATTTTCTCATTGGGAAACCAACGACCATGAGCTAATATTGAATCAATGGCTATGATTAAAATAAATCTTGATCTGTGTGACTTAAGTCATTTCCATCACATTTTTAAATTAATTACCTTTAATCTTTTAATTTTCTTAAGTTAGACTTAGGTTCCTTAATTAAAAATATTAATTAATAATTTTCTCTTAAACTGGATGGAATTTCTCCAATCCCTTTCTGGGTCTTGGAGATCTCATGTACTCTAGTCCTTCCACAAATTTTCGAAGCTAGAGCACATCTGATGCTACCCCAACACTCAAAATATCAACACAATATATAGTTATGCCAAATATCCCACAATGACTGAATTATGGATTGGTTTAGTAGTAAAGCGAAGTTGTGTGTGATGCCATGTGTCATTGTTTCAATATTTGGCCTTGAAATTTCTACAGAAAAAATACAGTCTGTACAATTTCGGTCATTTCTTACAGAATTCAAATTTGATGCCTAAAATGAAAGTTATGAATATTTTCTCTAAGTCAACTGTTTGAATGAAATTCTAGAGCCTACAAAAACCCTAACTTCCTCAGATCATATCTATGAAAATATAGCGAACCAAGATTTGAAAATCGTACACGAGGTTAGCCACGATTTCGAATCCACGTGGTTTTAATTTTAGCTTCTGAAGCTTTGTAGGAAAAATCAATCTAACGTTAGAGTCTAAGAAATCATGATTACCATTTCTTTGTTCTCATCATGAGTTTTACCTAATACCTTTTTGCCATTAGGAAGTCTTTCTTGTAGCAAATTTGTCAAAATTTCCTTCAAACCTTCCATGTCTTCTTTTAAACCATTAATGTCACATTTTAAACCATCCATGTTGTCTTTTAAACCATCCATGTCACATTATATTTCATTTTGGTTGCTCTTTGTGAGAGTGAAATTAGTTGCACTTGGTCCCGTAATTTTGATAT
Organism: Pinus albicaulis; assembly: GCA_034641835.2. NCBI lineage: Eukaryota > Viridiplantae > Streptophyta > Pinopsida > Pinales > Pinaceae > Pinus > Pinus albicaulis. The sequence continues at coordinate 74,903 of JAXQQM020093127.1, forward strand.
ATCATGCTACAACTCTTCCTCTTCATGCGTCATAGTAGAGCTTTCTGAGGAATTAATGGGCGTGAAATTATTTTGTTTGAAAGGCATTTTAAAATCCAACACTGATATATATGCTTCAATATTCCCTTGGAATCACTTCAAACTAATTTTTTAAACAAAAATTATGAAATTTAAAAACAAATACACACCTTTTTTATTCTTTTAGGACCTCGAACTTGCAATGGTTGTAACTTTGTAATTTCGGATCTCCAAGTTCTGAAGTTCAGTCATGTTGTAGCCCTCTTAAACGTCTTTCCATTGCTACCAGTTATACCAATATTTGATTCTTCAATATAGATTTATGCCAAATATCCCACGACGGCCAGATTATGGATTGGTTTAGTAAATCGAAGTTGTACGGGATGCCACGTGTCACCGTTTCAATATTTAGCCCTAAAATTTCTATAGAAATAAATACAGTCTGTACACTTTAGGTCACTTTTTACAGAATTCAAATTTGATGTCAGAAACGAAAGTTATGATGATTTTCCCTAGGTCACCTGTTTGAGATGAAATTCTGGAGCCTGCAAAAACCCTAACTTCCTCAGATCATATCTCTGAAAATATAGCAAACCAAGATTTGAAAATCCTACACGAGGTTATTCAAGATTTTGAATCCACGTGGTTTCAGTTTTAGCTTCTAAAGCTTCGTAGAAAAGAAGTTATAGTGAAAATTCCTAGATGTCATGTTTGAAAAAACGAAACCCTAGAATCCAGAGCTCTTATACCAAATGTTATGAAACCAACTCAAAAAATAGAATAAAATATAAATTGACGACTTAAAATTTATCCTCTTTGATGGGGAAACCTCCTTTACATTACATTAATTAACAATTATTGAATGATTCAAATGAAAAAACATCATTTCTATATATAGGAGTCTAAGGGGTCACAAAATAATCAGAGTCTACATAACAATAATAATGTAATAACAATAATGGGCTTCTATGGGGCAATAATAACAATATGGAGACTACTTGTGCACAATAATAAGAATAAGGGGGTTACATTAACATTATAGGGACCGAAGGTCATTGGTGGTGGCAGAGTGGTAAAGTCGGCCTTGTTATGACAGATTGGTCTCATGTTCGATCCTGAGCAAGGTCGTGGCTCGTCGAGTGAGTAGTTAGACTAAACCGGGCCAAATCCCACTACCTTTCGATATGTTTTTTGAATATCCTTGCGATGTTGCTCTGGGCCGAAGCTTCCCCTATGGAATCCTAGGGTTTCTGCAACCCTGCAACGGGAGCCGTAATGGCTCTCCTCTGCTCTCACGGTGGCACCACATGACCCTCGCAACTCTCCTTCACCGCCTGACTCTGCACTCCACTAATGGCAGCCCTAATGGGAGGGGTGAGCACCCCTCACCTTCCTAAAAATTTCCCTTTTGACACCTCCAATACGACTTCCAATGCAAAAAACTTGTCCTATGACTCCGCAGGGACACAGGTAGACCCAAACTCTAAGCAGAACGACAAATCGAAGAGTCAAAATGCTTCTACGGAGTAGAAGAAAGCCTCCTTTGCCACATGCATATTGATAGCAGTTGACCGCTTGAAAATTTCTCTTCCAGGACATCGCATCAATGCAAAGATTCAGTACATGAAGGACCATGCCCTCATTGGCAAATTTATAGGCTTCTGGCCTACTGAGAAGGCTCTCCAGGGTTGGATCACTTCGAAATGGAAACCAAAGGGACATGTCACTCTTTAGCTTGGACCAAAGGGCTTCTTCAATTCCATATTCAACTGCATCGAAGACAAAATTCGTATCCTAGATGGTGGTCCTTACCTTTTCAACTCAGCAAGCCTGTATCTGAGAGATTGGGTTGAAAGATTCAACCCAGACAAGGAGGAATTTAACTGGGCACCAGTCTAGATCAGAATGTATTCATTTCCGTTGGAATAATGGGATGAGGAATCCTTAAAAGACATTGGAAATGGACTGGGAGAGTTCATCAAGATAGCTAAAGAAACCAAACTCAGACGATACACGTCTTATGCAAGGATCTGTGTATACATGCATCTAGCTAAAGCCCTAAAATATTCGGTAAGTCTCTTTCATGATGATTTTGAATGGGTTCAAACCATAGATTATGAGCATGTCCCTTTTCGATGCCGAAAATTCCATGAACATGGCCATCTATTCAGGGATTGCCCCTTAAAGCAGCCTCCTAAACCTACCCCTGGCCCTGAAAATACGGATGTTGAGGGCTTCACCAAAGTCCCCAGCTGCAGAAAGCACTCAAAGAAATCTAATGCCATCCCCAAAGTCTCCCCCACCCCTCCTACCAGTAACATCTTTGATATCCTCGCTAATCAACTGATCTTTGAAGGATAATCCTCGCATCCCTCATCTAAAACCCCCAAATCTTCCGTTCTCGACCCCTCTGTCACTCCTCTGATCATCCCCACCCCCCCTCCCTCACTCTGACCCACAGGGATCTACCCCTCAGCCCATTAAAGACAAGGCCATAGCCCTTTGGAATCCCATTCAAATGGAGATCGATGGCAACTCTTAGTCGGCCTCTCAGAAAGAAGAATCCAGGGAAGAAATGAATCAGCCTAGTCATATGGACGAAGAACCAAAGAGTATCGATCTTGGATATCAGGACATCTTAGCTCTGGAGATGGCATGCAAACACAAGGAATATGAAAAGATACTCCCCCAACAAATCAATCCTAGAAGTAGTACTCTTTCGGGCACAACAACACAACTCTCTAGGTATCCAAGCAGGAAGCCCTTGGGACAGAAAAATTATAATAAAAAATTCAAAGAAAAGAGGGTGAAGAACATATTTGCGAAGAACGATCATTGTAGGAGAAATTCTTGTCGAATCTGAACGATATCCCAAGCTAACCAAGTTCTTCTGGTCGATCTCCCATAGTTCTTAATGAAGCTCACCTCATGGAACATTCGAGGGCTCAACAGCCCCACCAAGCACAAAATGATCAAGACATACCATATGTATTCTTTATACAGGAAATTAAATGTACCAGTACTAACCTCGACTCCATCATCACCAAGTTATGGCATGGATGTAGTACCATAGTTGTTTATGCCTCTGGTGCCTCGAGTGTTTTAGCCATATATAGCTTGGGATCCTCGGATCATCTCCCTCTCTGACATTCACGCATCTCATAATTTCATTCAAGCTTCCTTTCACTTGATAGGCTCCAACATCCATGGTCACCTCACCAATGTGTACTTCCCTCAAGACCCTCTTCAGAAAGTAGCTATGCTCAACACCTTGGACATCCTTAACTCTTCCAGACGCCATCCTCTTTGGATTGTCAGAGGTGAATTCAACATGATCACTAAGCTCGGGGAAAAAAAAGGAGGCCGATCCAGGCTTGAGATGGACAGTCTCAGCTTCAAAGATTTCATTCAAAGAAACTGGTTGATTGATCTTCCCTTCTCGAATGGGATGCACACTTGGAACAACAAAAGATCTGGCTCGGAACAGATAGATTCAAGATTGGACTACTTCCTCATCTCAAACAATGCAATTCATCTGGGAGGCGACATTCACTCCTCCATACTTCCATCGGCTAGTTCAGGTCACTGGCCCATCCTCTTGCAGTGGTCGCATCCATGAGCAACTAACAATTGACCACTCCGGTTTGAGCCCTTTTGGTTTTCTCACTTGGACTTTAAATATTTGGTTATCATTTGTTGAAGCAGTTTCACACCACCTGCTAGCTCCAAAATGTTTCAATTTCAGCAAAAACTTAAGAATCTCAAATATTCGCTCAAGAAATGGAATCATTCCACCTTTGGGAACATCTTCCAGCATTAGAAGGAACAAGCGCAGCAAATGTCTGAGCTACAGTTGCACATCATTAAAGAGGGTAGATCAGATTATCTAGCATCCCAAGAAAAGATCCTCCTCACTAAATTGGATGAGAGACGAATGCAAGAGGAAATTATATGGAAACATAAGTCAAGGATCCGTTGGCTCAAAGAAGAGGAGAAGAATACCAAATTATTCCATCACTCCGCCATTCAACAACGAATGCATAACCGCATTTCCATTCTCAACAATAGTTAAGGGTATCGGCTAGAGGAACATGGGGATATAGAAAAAGAACTCCTCAGTCACTTCAAGCATATCCTTCAGGAGCCTCTGGGATGTAGGCAACAAGCAATCAACAAGATTACTTAGCACATCCCGAAGCTCATAACTGAGGAACACAATCAAATGCTATGCAAACCTATCTCCCTCCAAGAAGTGGAACAGGAAATGGCTCAACTCCAAGATGGTAAGGCTCCTGCTCCAGACGGTTTCACCTTTTCCATTACTTCTGGGAACACATCAAATTGGAGGTTTGGGACTTCGTAGAGGAATCTAGAAGTATGCATTGGATTCTCCCGTCACTTAATGCAAATTTTCTATCCCTCATCCCCAAAGAAGAGCACTCTGTCACTCCAAACAAGTACAGACCAATCGCATTGTGCAACGTCATCTACAAGCTAATCTCCAAAGTCATCGCCAATAGGCTCAAACCTCTTCTGCCTATGCTCATCTCCCCAGAACAGACATGCTATGTGGAAGGACGACAAATTTTGGATAGGATCATTCTCACTCATGAAGTAATCCATTGTCTGAAGCATCTAAAGAAATCAGGTATGCTCTTAAAAATATATCTCTCCAAATATTTTGATAAACTAAGTTGGGACCACATCAACTACATGCTCCTAGCCTTTGGCTTCTACCCAACTTGGACTCGCTGGATCATGAACCTTATCTCTTCCCCTTTCTATTCCATCCTTATCAATGGCTCTACCTCTCCCCCTTTCACCCCCTCCCGAGGTATTCGTCAAGGGGAATCACTCTCACCCTTCCTCTTTGTCCTTATGGCAGAAGGGTTAGGTCCTCTCATCCAGCATGCAACCTATACCCACTCTCTTTGGGGTATCTCTATCCATGACAATCACCCCATCACTCACCAACAGTTTGTAGATGATAACATGTTGTTCGGTCATCCCTCAGTTCAAGAAGCCAACACCTTCAAGTCTCTGTTGGACATCTTTTTTGAAGCCTCGGGCAGCACCATCAATGCTGGAAAATCTCAAATATTTTTTTTCAATACTCCAGCCATATCTCAATGAAACATTGCTAGACTTCTTGGCTTCTCCATAGCCTCTTTGCCCTCTAAATACCTTGGAGCTCCTCTCATTGATTCAACAATTAAGCACTTTTCTTCGAAAGAGATTTTGGACAAACTTGAGGCCTGTCTTTCATCCTGGACCTACAGATCGCTCAACATCGCCAACAGACTTGTCTTGATCAAAGAAGTCCTCCAACCCATGCCCTTGTACCTCTTTTCTATTTTGACAATGCCAAATTGGGTACTAAAACAAATCAGAAATCTGCAACGCAACTTCCTTTGGGGAACTTCAGGATTAAATAGGAAATGGGAATTAGTGAAATGGTCAGCTGTGTGCAGTCCAAAATATTAGAGGTTTGGGATTGAGGGATCCACACCATAATAACGCAGTCATGGGAGCACGTATTTGGTGCATGTGGCTTTCCAAGCCTCACACTCCCTGGGCCCGTTTATGGACTTCCAAATACGCCAACGATAAGCTGCCCGCAGATCTTATTCGATTCATTTCAGTGGACTCTGGCTCTCTCATCTGGAAGGCTGCCAAACAACACAGGGCTATCATCCAAGAGCATAATTTCTGGGAAGTCAGATCAGGACACTCTGCACGCTTTTGGGAGGATTAATGGCAGCAAATGCCCAAATTGGCGGACCTCTTCCAAAGACCTAGATGGTAAGCTGCTCTTCAAGCTCAAGTGAATAACCAAGTTAAACACTTCTGGAAACCCCTACCCATCAGGGGCTACCACCAATGGATCCCAGTTTCTCAATGGCAGGAGAACTGGCAGGAAGAAGTATATGAGGAGAACGATAAAGAGTTAAGAAAAAGAAAGATCAAATGCTCAACAAATGAGGATATACTTCGATGGGGCCACACTCCTCATGGTAATTTCTCCACCAAAGAAGCTTATTACTTGCTCTTCTCCACAACTTAGGAACCCAAGGACACGATCTGGGCTCAAATTTGGAGACCAAGCATCTGGCCCAAAATCTCCACCTTTGTTTGGCTCCTTAGCAAGAAAAGGATTCTCACCTGGGACAATATTCTCAAGAGGGGATTCACAGGCCCTTCAAGATGTCCCAATTTCCTAGAGCACGCTAAAACTATCTCTCATTTAAAGGATACTTGCACGATGGTCAACAACTTATGGGAGAACATAGACATCAGATGCAGAAGATCTAGTAGAATTAAAGGTGAATTTGATAGTACTCTTAGAAATTTTTCCACTGACCCTTTCAACAGCAAGCTGCTCAACACTCTTTGGATCCTTCTTCCCAGGTTCCTTCTCTGGTCAGTCTAGAAATAATGGAACAGACGAATATTTAAAAATCAAATCACTCCTTTGGATACCATCTGCAAAAATCTGTGCATCAACCTACAAGAAACTTTGGCACTCCATCATTGGAAGGACTCTGACATCCCAAATCAGCCTCCAGAAAGCATCATCTAGGTGAATTGGCACCCTTCCATTCTCAATTTCCCTTTGAGCTCCTGCACCCCCTCCAATCATCCAAATTCGCCCAGCCCATGGATTCCGCCTACTTGTGGATTGATCAAGATGAATTTTGATGGATCCTCTAAAGGAAATGTAGGTGCAGCTAGTTTTGGTGGCATCTTTAGAGACTCGGCAGGGACCCCCCTTGGTATATTCTTTGGTTCAATAGGTTGGGACTCAAACAATTTTGCAGAATTGGAAGGTCTTTTACAAGGGTTTTTACTGGCTCAGGAGCATAATTTTTTCCCCTTAGAAGTGGAAGGAGACTCTCAAATTCTCATCAATGTGACCACTCACCTCCTCCTGGGAGCCTCCGGCTCCAAGGTATCCAAGATTTGGTGTCTTGCTGCAAGGTTTGAATAAATTGAACAATGGCTTAAGACTCATCAGGTGATCTCCTTCAAGCATGTCAAACGCTCTGCTAATAAGGTAGTGGATCTCCTAGAAAACAAAGGATTTGAGCATAATCTCACCCTCTTCTCGGGGCCTCTCTCCAGTACCAATGATGCTACTCTCATTTAGGAATTCACGCAACTGGTGCAAAATGAAGCTACGCACCCAGATGCAGGCGTTTGAAACATGATGGGAGGTGGCAGGCCCATCGCATGACACATGGCCTATCCACATGGCCACGAATGGGGCCTCTCCTGCAGCCCTTAACTACTCCAGCTGCTCACCTCATATCAACTTAACTGCCTCTTCTCTTCGCCTTACTGCTCGTTTGGTACGCTGCCCTAAGCTTATATTAATGGCGTTGCATCCTCCATTGCTGCCATTATCTTCTTGCCGCCTTTGTCTCTCTGTCGTCTCTGCTCCGAGCTCCTCAGAGACGCATTGTAACCTCCAACTTTTGTTTTCTCCAATTCCCATACACACCTGCTATCATACTTTCTTGCATCACCAACTCGCCAACCGCATCGCTCACTCGACCTCATTGCCTCCGCTTGCTAGCCTCCCTCACGCTCCTTCCTGCTCTAGCATGTCGCAGAGGCATCGAATGCGTTATCGCCGTGGTAGAGGCAGGGGCCAGTCCTCACGCCCACCCATATCCATTCACTCTAACAGTCACTCCCCGCCTCTTAAAGACAATTCTACCCATTTCCACTATGACTGCTCCATGGATAGACCCCGAATTACAACCACAATCACTGTCATTTTTCAGGAGGTGCCTTCAAGCTTTGCGGGGTGAGGTTCCAGAAAACGACCACAGAAATCCACAATCTCTCTAGTGCCTCCACTGCACTCTCAGAAATCCAAAGCTCTACCAATCAAATATGGAATTCACTCCTCTAGCAGCAAAGGCAGTGGAAGTGGAAGTCTTGAACGTTCGGTGGGTGAAAAGAGGAAGGGCAGCGCCAGCCTTGTGTGCACTGCTACCACGCCAGAACCCACCGCCCAGCACTCGAAGAAATATCATGATTCTTTTGATGATTACATGTGTCTTATCATTGAGGAGCCACCGCCACAACTGCATTACACCTATCATGATATACAACCACAACAATGAGAGGTTTCCTCTCTCGATTTTGATTAATTTCTATGTTATTACGTATTTCCTGAAAAATTCGTCAAACTCTTGGTCGTTTCTGGACAATGCTGGTTTCCCTACTAAGGGCAGCGATTTTTGGACCGGTTTCCCCATTTCGGGCGGTCAGTTTTTTGTCTTTTTGAACTTTGCTCCCTTCGGAATTGGCTAGCAGGCAAGCTTTGACCTGTACACTATGTTTTTATTAATATATTAGTCCAATTTAGAAAAAAAAAAAAAAAAAAACAAAACAAAACATTATAGGGACCTAACACTTTATTTGATTCACGTATTGATTGTCATATAAATTATATGTTTGGTATATTTTTTTGTGTGTGGGAGGAAGAGATTAGTATCTTTTTAAGTATTGATTTGGTTAAGTTATTAAATTTTTTTGAGCTCCAAGTTTATGAGAATATATGGTTTTGACCATGGTATTCATCTCTAAAACAACATAATTAAAGTTGAAAAGACAGTCTTGATGACCAATGGGATCCCAACAACGATGTCTTTAGACACCACCACTTATCTTAGTGTTTCATGATACTAATAATTGGTATCAAAGTTGTGGTCAAATTTGATGTGTTGATAAGAGTCTGGTGAATATTAGAGCTGGGTTAGGAAAATTACCATGGAGAGAAAACAAGGATCCATTATACTTGGGCTTCGTGGCATGGTCAAGAAGGCTTTGGGTTTCAATCTATGGCATTTATTGTTGTTAGAAAATGGTGAGGTCGTTGAATGAAAACGGACTCTGTTTAAGGTTAGATTCGAGAATTAGGCTAGGCGAGTACAAGTCGTGTTGAAAGTCCAAGTCAAGGTATGGATCGGGAAAGATATAGTGAGAGAGAGTGGTCAAGTAGCAAGAAAGGCCATTCCAAGATATGGATCATAAAAACTAGATATGTAGCTACATAGTGGTCATATGGACGATAAAACGGAGATGGATTCAATGATTTGAAGTTTAGTGAAGGAGTTAGTATGTAATGAGAGCCTCAATGGTGTGATAACCTTAATGGTGTGTGAACACCCTAAAGGTTTTGGTCAAAGGCAATTGTATTTCCCCATGAAGTTGTAAGACATGTTATTCATTCATACATGTTGTGTAGGAGCACACATTGTTGTAAGGCATTAAGACTTTGATCAACCATGCATGTAATGCAGTGGCACATAGAGTCATAAAGTTGTGGAATGGACCACTTGGATAGGTACCAGGGTGGTAGGCCTACTGATATCCTAACCTGAGGGGGGGGATGTGATATCTCATGTGAGATGGTTGATGAATGATTGGGACCAGGTTTATCTCCTTGAGTCAAGTTTAAGGGAGAGGATTGTTAGGGTAGTTCAAGTAAACTTGACTCGATCAAGTCACTGGTAGTTTTCGAGCTCCAGGTTTATGAGAGCCCATGATTTTTACCATCATATTCATTTATAAATTAGCCTAGGTAAATTAGTCCCAAAGACTAGTAAAATCCCAACAATGATGTCTTTAACGTTTTTTGGTGTTTCATGATCCTAATAGTAGTAATTTTAATGCAACTATCATACTTGATGTTCATTAATGTTCCTTTGAGGGATTTTTGTATTGCAAATTATTTTGGATTAAGTATATTTTAGATTACGTTGTCATGCAACTGTCATACTTGATGTTCATTAATGTTCATTTGAGGTATTTTTGTATTGCAAATTGTTTTGGATTAGGTCTATTGGTTATGATTAAAACCAATGTCTACCACCCAATTCCTAATTTTGGTTAGCATGTCCACATCCGACAAATTCTCGTGCTTTAGCTTTTCCTCGTCGTAAGCTCCGACCAATTCTCTTTGGATAGCTAGTGAAATACATGATTGGTACCTACATGTGACTTTCTCCACCATAGTCTATGCACAGGAAACTAGGACTGGTGCAATGCATCGACAACCACATACCCCCACCACTTCGACTGGAAATAGAGTTGTTCTGACCATGACATGCCCAAGCCATTGTGAGAAAGAAGGGTGTCGACCAATCCATAATATAAACTAAAATAGAATGAATACCTCCCTAGACTGTCAGGAGTGGAAAAAGTTGATTTGTCTCACATACATGTCTCTAGGTGTCCCTACCACTATTATTGAATCCAGATCAAGCTCGGATAGGACAAACGACGAAGAAACTAGGATAGATGGGGGAGAACTTATGATACTTTGGGCAGTAAAATAGCACCGAGCACCGAGATGAAGAAAAAGACAAAAAACAATAATATGACAACAAAGATAATTTCTTAAAACCAAAGACTCACCCTTCACTTTGCTAGAAAAAAATACTATTCTAGTAAGCCCTTCGAGTAAAAGAACATTCTTCCTAATCGAATCTAGATTTCTAAAGACAATTAGACTTGTGTGCTTCTATAAACCAACCACTATATATAATTAGAAATTATTCAGTGTAGTAGTGAGTGACAAAGGGATTGCATATAAACTATTATACTAAATTATATACGCCCCAATCCAAATATGAAATAGTGAGTGAAGTAGTAGTGACAAAGGGGTTGCATATAAACTATTGCACTAAACTATATACACCCTGATCCAAATATGAAACAATGAGTGAAGAAAACCAAGCCTAATGGGAGAGCTTACCTACATGGAGCCCAATGCTACTACTTTAAAATTAGCATTCCTATGTTGTTAAACAAAATGTCTAAACAAACCATGCCTCATGAATGAGAAAAGCCCAGTAGCGATGAATATATACCCAACTATATTGTCATTGTTATTATAAAAATAGTGATGGTGCTACTATGCTTTATCTAGGGTGTCATCCCCATGATGGCACTACAAAAAATATTGATTACTAGGTTGTTTATTGCTAGCAAGGGCCATACAACCTCTATTGCAGACCAAGTACCACACAAATTTACCAAGTTCAATGAGACCTTAGATCTCTTACCATACTCACCTTCTCGTTCTAGTTGAAAGTGGCTTTAACCGCCTAATTCAATTAGACCTTAGATTTCTTACCATAATCACCTTCTCCATCTAGTTGAGAGTGGCTTTAGCCACCTATCCCCTCTTGCATCAACGTGTGGCTCTAGTTGAAAGTGGTTTTAGCCACCTATACCCTCTTGCATCAGCCTATTGCTCATGTAGCCTTTCTCATTAGATATAGAGAAATTTAAAAATATTTTATAATATTTATTTTAAAAATATATATATTAATAAAAATAAATAAAAAATTAAATTCAACTTTATTTTAGTTTATAATTTTTTGAAAATAAAATTTAAATTTAAATTATTTTATCAATTTAAAATTATATAGTTAAATTAAATTTTGTTAAAAATATAGAGAAATCTCTTTAATTATAGATAGTTTGATAATTTGATAGTTTATTAATGAAAATAAAAATAAAAATAAAATTATTTTATCAATTTAAAATTATATAATTAAATTAATTTTTGTTAAAAATGTGGAGAATTCTAGTTAGATATAAGGAAATTTAAAAATAATTTATAATATTTATTTTAAAAATATATATATTAATAAAAATGAATAAATAAATTGTATTCACTGTCCTTTAGTTTATAATTTTGATCATTTGGAAATTTAAAAAAAAAATATATATATATATATATAGTATTCAAATTTTTTTAGTGTCTAATTTTGATAGTTTATTGTTGAAAATAAAATTTAAATTTAGATTATTTTATCAATTTAAAATTATATAGTTAAATTAAATTTTGTTAATAAAATTAAAAATTTAAAAAAATATATGTTTTTTTTAATAAAATTAGTAAGTAAATAATTATTAAAATAAATAAATATTTTATATTTATTTTTAAAAAAATAGTTTATCTAAATTTATTTAACATATTAAGTTCCACATTATTTTTAATGCCCAGTTTGGCTTACATGATATTTAATAAGGTACTTTTTAATGTCCAACTTTCGCTTACATTATACATTATTGATATTTAATAAGGTAGTAATAATAAATGTTTTTGTTATGCTGTAAAGCGTTACTATTTGAAAACAACTTTCGTGTCTGTGTTTGGGCCATTGGATGGTTTGTTAGATGATTGAAATGTTTTAGACTATTAGATCCAATGCCTCTTTTAACCTAACTAACTAAGTAACTCACTACACATTATCTTGTATTATGAATCATTGCATGGTCTCGAGGCGGCGTTCTATATAGAATCTCTTAAAACTTTTAGTAATTTCTCTCATAAATGAAGAACTCTAAGAGTCGAGGTTTTATTTCCAAAAAATTTGGAAATTTTATTTCTCATTATTTATAACCTAGAAATCTTTGAGCAAACACATTTTGTACAAAACCTTTAAAGCTTTGAGCAATTTCTTTTCATAAAATTATTAAATTGAGGGTAAGTTTTGAAATTGATGAATGTGTTTGGATTGTTGTATTCATAGGACTATTAACCTTTGCTTTTCGTTTTCCATTATATGCGTAACAACTACCTATAATACGGGGCTAACGTTTGGAGGTCCAGTGTCTATGGTGTACAGATAGTTCATTGTAAGTTTTTTCACTCTTCTCCTGGGACTCTCCATGGCTGAGATTTGTTCCACGTATCCGAGGTTTGTATTACTGGAGCACTAGAATGTGTGGCAATGAATGGGGACGTTTCGCTTCATGGAGCACTAGATGACATGCTGGTAAGTACTTGAACCCATGATCCGAGTTTTTTTTTTAATGCACAGTAAAATTCTGATCATTCCGTACTTTTTATACAAGTAGGTGAAGTTCCCATGCTTTGCATTTAGGCATTATGAGTGAGGTCAGTCCAATTCGCTGATGGTTGGCTTCCTCCTCTATTCTTAATAACCTTCATTTTTCTTTGTCTAATTGGTTAAAAGATTTTTTTTCCTTTCTATTAGTGAGAATATTTTTTTTACTATAGACTGGCTCTTTATAATTTTAATTATTTTTTTTTTTTTTTTTTTTTTTTTAAGGTTTTTATGGTTTTTAATAAGTGATTTTTAAAAAAAAATAAAAAAATTTAATGGACTTTTTTTTTTCTATCCAAAATAATTTGCTTATAAATTTAATAATAGTGAAGAATAGTGTTTTTTGTTATCCTTTACTGAAAAAAGAAAATTGAGTTTTTGTTAGTAAATTGTTGGAAGCCAATCTTAAAAAAAAAGAACAAATAACTTAAAGGTGAATGTTGTTTAAATTTTCCCATAACCACTCATAAAACCATTTGATAGTAAATTTGAAAAATATTGCAAAGAATTGTGTTAGGCACTCTATTTGTTTGTGAAGTGAAATTTTATTGTGAAAGTCATATAGTCCTTATGATCTCATTGTTCTTTTTTTTGAAGTGAAAATTTACTATGAAAGTCATATAGTCCTTATGATCTCATCATTCTTTTTCTTTCTTTTTTTGGGTAGAGATCTAGATTATATCATTATTCATGTACTTGTTGGTTTGCTTCTTAATTAAGGTTTGATGAACTTTTTTCAAAATATAATTATTATGTATATGTCCAATGTTATCATTTAAAACTGGATTTTTCCAAATCTTCTCCAATTTGGCCATTTGTAATTAAAAATATTCTAATGATAAATTGATATATAATTAAATCATTTTAGGTTCTAAAATATTTGGAAATATATATATATATATATATATATATATATATATATATATATATATATATATATATAAAATTAAAGTTATTATTTGGAATTTCTTTTATAAAAAAAAACTATAAAATTTAAAAAAACTGTGTAAATATTTTATGATTTAAATTCATATGCAACCAAAGAATCATAAAAGACACTCTATTTGTTTGTGAAATTTTACTCCGTAAATTATATAGTCCTTATGATCTCATTTTATTTTTATTTATATACATGCCTACTCCCAAAATTATATAGTCCTCATGATCTCATTTTATTTTTTTATTTTCTTAGGTACATGCCTATATTATATCATTATTCATGTATTGGTTGGTTTGCTTCTTAATTAAGGTTTGATCAAATTTTTTCCAAAATATAAAGAATATGTATATGCCCTATGTTATCATTTAAAATTGGAGTTTTCCAAATCTTCTCTAATTTAGCCATTTGTAATTAAAAATATGCTAATCATAAATTAATAAATAATTAAATCACTTTATGTTGTAAAATATTTGGAAAAAAATTAATATATAATTAAAATTATTATTTGAAAAATATTTGGAAAAAGATTAATATATAATTAAAATTATTATTTGAAAAAAAAAATGTATATATATTTTATGATTCAAACTCATATACAACCAAAGAATTGTCTTGTGCTCTTTATTTGTTTGTGAAATTTACTCCTAAAATTATATAGTCTTTATGTTGTCATCTTTATTTTTGGGTATTGGTTTTCTTTTCAATTAAGGTTTGATGAACTTCTTTACAAAATATAACTATTATCTATATGTCCAATGTTATCATTGCTTCTCAATTAAGGTTTGATGAACTTTTTTTCAAAGTATAAATATTATGTATATCTCGAATGTTATCATTTAAAAATAAAGTTTTACAAATCTTCTCCAATTTAGGCATTTCAAATTAAAAATGTTCTAATGATAAATTAATATACAATTAAAATCACATTAAGTTCTAAAATATTTGGAAAAATATTATAATTAAAATTATTATTTGGAATTTTTTATTAAAAATAAAAATAAAAAAAAATTAATTAAATTTTTTATTTTATTTTATTTTTTATTTTATTTTATTTTATTTTATTTATTTATTTATTTATTTATTTATTTTTTTTTAATTTTATTATATATTTTATGATTCAAATTCATATGCAATCAAAAAATTGTTTTAGGCATGCATCTATGAGTATGCAACTCAACCCTTTTCCTCTATGTTTTCACACTTCACTATTTATGACAACACCTTATCAATTTTTCATTTAAATTCTAATATGTTAAGATATCTCCAATCTCTTTTATGTCTTTGATGGTGTCTTTACAAACCAAAATGAATTGTTTTGGGAAATCAAATGCTACAATGATACGCTTTTGGAACTTAAACTAATGGGGAACGTCCAATATAAATTTCTCTTTTAGAAGGATAAGCAAACTTTCACTCCAAAACAGAGGTGAGTGTTCCTCCCTAAAAAAAACAGAGGTGGCTATTCTCTCAAAAAATCCACTTCTATGGCGAGGAATCACTCTTCATATATATGCCCAATGTTATTATTTAAAAATGGAGTTTTCCAAATCTTCTCCAACTTGGTCATTTGTAATTAAAAATATGCTAATGATAAATTAATAAATAATTAAATCGCTTTATGTTGTAAAATATTTGGAAAAAAATTAATATATAATTAAAATTATTATTTGAAAAATATTTATAAAATATATATATATATATATATATATATATATATATATATATATATATATATATATATATATATATATATAATTTTTAAAAAAATTGTATATTTTATGATTCAAACTCATATACAACCAAAGAATTGTCTTATCCACTCTATTTGTTTGTGAAATTTACTCCCAAAATTATTAAGTCTTTATGATCTCATCTTTATTTTTGGGTATTGGTTTGTTTCTCAATTAAGGTTTCGTGAATTTTTTTACAAAATATGACTATTATGTATATGTCCAATATTATCATTGCTCTCAATTAACGTTTTCATTTCATCTGATTTTACAAAGATCTTGGTTTGGGTTTAAAAACTTTTCTTCAAAGTTTGGATTTAAGAGCATTTCTTGGAAGCAAACTGATTTTACAAAGAATTGTTTTGGGTTTAAAGAATTTTTTGGAAGACATTTCTTGGAGGCGGCCTGATTTTGCAAAAAAATGTTTTGAACTTAAAAAATTTTCTTGGACGTACATTCAAAAGACATTTCTTGGAGGTATCTACGTGTTTTGAGTTGAAGTAAATCTTTTGAGCTTCGTTTCATTTTTATAAGACATTTTTCTCTCAAATTTTTTAAAGTAAGTGTTTTGAATTGGAGTATGTATTTTTTGCAAAAAATTTAAACTGAATTTTTTTAAATTAAATCTTTTGTGATACTTTTTGTAATCGAGTTATTGTCTAATTTTTTGAAGGAATTTTTTTGAACTTCATACCCTATTATCATGGGAAATCAAAGAACTTGTGCGAGAAAATATGATCGAAAAAGAGACCCTGAGGAATGTAGAGAAGAGACGAGACAATCTCGCAAAAGAAAGTTAGAAACCCTCTCAAATATTGAAGAGGAAAATCAACCTCAAGCAGAAATTGAAGCAGGTATGTAAATGTAAATATTATGATCTATTGATATATTTAAAATTTTCCTAACGTAAAATGTGAAGCTTAATTTTTATTTGATGAACTAATTTGAAAAATATTTTGTTTAATGTAAACAGACGGAGATATTCCTCAAAATATTGAAGAAGAAAATCAACCTCAAGCAGAAATTGAAGCAGGTATGTAAATGTAAATATTATGATATATTGATATATTTAAAATTTTCCTAATGTAAAATGTGAAGCTTAATTTTTATTTGATGAACTAATTTGAAAAATATTTTGTTTAATGTAAACAGACAGAGATATTCCTCAAAAAATTGATGATGAGATACAATATTTTGAAAGAGATATTGAACCAATGATTGAAGATGGTGAAAATATTGAAAGAAATCCAAATAAAGAAATTGAATCACAAGGTATGTGCGTGTGTGTGTATATATATACGTGCACATATCATTGAAATTATAGATATATTTATTAATTTAGTTATTTATTGAATATGTACTATTTTTTCGAATATGTATAGATGAAATCACTATCGATAATGAGATGTTAGAAAATGTTGACACTCACACATATGGAGATAAAAAACCGGACCATGTTATACGATATCGTGTTAACTGCATTTTTGAAAAGTATTTCTTAAATGAGCGAGTGACAGTTCAGGCTCAAATGTTGAAAGGTATCCTATCATTAAGGAAATTAAAAGAAGCTACAACACTATTGGGTATTCGAAAATCAACCAAAGATCAAAAAATGAAGGAAGATGTGATAAAAAATATGAGTAGTGCTATAAAGTCAATTAAGAGATCTAGAGAGAAAGATGTTTCAATTGTATGTAGAGGAATACAGATGGCAATGGTTTCATCAAGTACTCAAGAGAATCGTTTGTTAACATCTATGGCATGAGCACTGGGAACCTCGCGAAAAACTTTGCACAAACATCGGAAATTTTGGCTGCTAATAGATGTAAATGATGAACTCGCTTGTTGGAGAGCTATTTGTAGGAAACCATACAAAGATAGACTTGGAGAAAATGTTAAAAAAATAATATATGAATATTGGAAGAACAATTCGTGTGTTTCGCCAACTGCAAGGCATGTGATGCGAAGAAGAATAACACGAAATCAGTACGAAGAACATGAAAAATATTTCTTGGAAACCACTCAGATAGAGTTATTCAACAAATTCAAAGAAGAGAATCGTCAAATTCATGTTTCACTCAGTGCTTTTGTTCAACAAAAACCATGGTATGTAAAACCTATCACCGTACGCGACACTTGTTGTTGTCGTTATCATGTGGAATTTGAGTTATATTATGACACATTCCTTGATTTCGGGTAGAATATTATGGAAGGATTCACCTCCTCCTTCCACTATCCGTGATTTCATATCTCAAATTCTATGTGAAAGAGAAAGCGATGAACTATTTTACAAAAAGAAATGTGTTGGTGGTAAAAAATGCGATGATTGTGAAAATTTGACTAAATTTCAAAACAAATATCGTATTGATATAAATGATCAATCATTGTCCAACATGAAAGTGAAATGGAAGAGATATGAATATATCGATACATCGATTCAAGGTGCAAATAGTGTTAAAATAATTAAATTACTAGAAGACGAAATTTTTCTGATAGACTTTTTGAGAAAGTTTGAGGCAGAAATTTACAAATACACCAAGGATTCCCATAGAGCTCGATGGCAAGATTTGCAATTCAAAAAATCTCTTGAATTTTTTCCACCACGGACCATTTTGTCAGTGATTGATTTTGCAGAATACTACACATTTGTTCCACAAAAATAAATTCAGAGTGAGTACTATCATTCTGACCAAGTCTCCATGCTCGTCCATATTCTATATAGAAATGTTGAACAAAATATCGATCATATAGAAAGCACGAGTGAAAATCGACATATCATTAAAGAATATCACTTTTATATCAGTGACGATCGTACACATGATACATGTTTTGTACAACATTGTTTTGGAAAAATTTATGATTCAGTGAAAAATCGTGAAATAACATTCAATGAACATTGGATATGGTCAGACGGATGCGCAGGTCAATTCAAATCTGCACGATCATTCTTTTGGTTGTGTTTTTTTCATAAGAAAACCTGCATTAAACATTGTTGGAATTTCTTTGAGACTAGCCATGGAAAAGGAGAACATGATGGTGCAGGAGCATGCATAAAACGAGCACTTCAAAGATATCAAATGAACCACTCTGCAAGCCGACTTGTGAACGCTGAAGAAGTTGTTCAATGGTGCATCGTTGCTCTAAGCCATGAGACTAACCCATCAAGGGAAGTGCGAAGGTACGTTCAATTTAATTTATATTGGAAATCTAATTTTAAACATTGTACATTTATCATGCAATGATTATCTTTGATTGTATTTTGATATCATATTTACAAATTCTTCTTCTAATTTTCCATATAAAAGTTTTTCTGGCATATTGGAATCGAAGACGTAGATAGATCAATTGGAAGTGATGTTGAAACAATAAAAGGGACTCGAAAATTACATTCAATTCAAACAAAGTCGTCCAGAAATGTCTTTGCACTGGATAAAAGCAAATATTCTTGTTTTTGTGATGTTTGCATAGACAACACAAAATCCAATGACGTTTGTGAAAACAAAATGTATGTGAATGATTGGAAACATACAGAGCTAAATACAAAGGGAAAAATGTTTGTTGCAATGTTTGAAGAAATGCAATCAGAGGAAACTACAATATCATCCGATGGTGATCGATTTTCTGATCTTGTTAGAGAAGGTAACATTTTAATTACTTTCTAATGATTTAAAGATCTAGAAATAAATTTAAATATGCATAATTTTGCTAAATTTATTTTATTGTGCAGGAGATGTTTTTGCTGTAATTGAACCTATTGACAACGATGAAAATGTGAAGTATTATTTGATGCGTTGCACTGAACGAAAAATGAAATTATTACAAAACTATAATGATCACGAATTTCAATATGACAGAGGGTTTATTATACTGAAAGGTTATTTTTTTAGACAAACTAATCAAAGTGGAGACTTTTTTTACTTTGAAGACTATGAACCTGATTCCATAAGTTGTCAATATAGTCACTTGGTGTGTGCAACACGCATAAAGTTGATAGAAGTTCAATCAAAGAAAAAATCGAAAATTAAGAGATGGAAAATGTCAAAATCCGATCATGAACAGATTATTGAAGATGGAATTCCATTAGAATTTTTTTGATTGAATTGTCCAACAATTTATTATCTTTGGATTAAATATGTTTTAGAACTTCCAGTACTCAACTAAAAATTGAGTTGCTTATGTTATTCGTGCAAGTGTTTGCAC
This sequence comes from Pinus albicaulis, assembly GCA_034641835.2. Classification (NCBI taxonomy): domain Eukaryota; kingdom Viridiplantae; phylum Streptophyta; class Pinopsida; order Pinales; family Pinaceae; genus Pinus; species Pinus albicaulis. The sequence goes on from JAXQQM020093127.1 coordinate 94,669, forward strand.
ATGTACAAATTATTTGGGTACAAGCACGTGCTCTAGTATCAACTGAAAGTAGCTTTTCTATACATGTGCATTGATGAAAAATGTTATATATATATATATATATATAGATGTTCTAGAATGAAATTAATTGTTCTAGTTTTACTATGTGCATTGATGAAAAATTATTTGTACGTACTCAATATATATGTTCTAGAATGCAATTAACTGGAACTAGTTTTTCTATGTGCATTGATGAAAAACTAGTTGTATTTTCTGGTAAAAAGTATGGACACAATGTAAATAAATCATCTGCAATATAGTTTTGTGCGAAAATTCCTTTCAGACAAGAGACTCAGAGCACTTCTCCGACTTTTGGTGGGATTTGACCCACATCTCTATTCCTGATTGAAAATCTAGTACAAAATTTGTTTGCCCAATGGTCGGATATGTTCAATTTGCATTGATGAAAAATGTTACTCGTATTGGATCTATATATGTTCTAGAATGCAATTAATTGTTCCAAGTAGTTTTTCTATGTGCATTGATGAAAAACTAGTTGGATTTTCTGGTAAAAAGTTTCCACAATGTAAATAAATCGACAAGGCTACCTATTTGAGTGCATTAACGACATTGACCCAAATTCAACAAACATATATATGTATTAGAATTATATTTCCAATCAAAATTAAAGGGATAATTTGTACATATATCTACTTCTTTAAACTCTTTTTTCAATTAGAGCTCAATTGATACATGGTTAGTTGCATTAAAAAGCTATGTTCTTCCTATTGGAAATTTTTTCATTCAAACAAGACTACATGTAGAGATCAAAAGCAATCTTAAAATTCCAAATGTACTTCAACCATCCAAAAGGGATTTGCGCAACATTACTTGACATGCCATGCCAATTATAGTGAACAACTATCCAATAGAAACATTTAACATTATATACCACATGTGCCAAATGTAGATTGAAACCATCCAAAACTTTAAAATTTTAAAAAAAATTGATAATATATCGTGCAACATTAAAACATTAAACATCACATGCGAAATGTAGATTGAAACCATTCAAAACTTGAGTTTAAAAACCTTTTTGAATATATATATCGTTACTTCACATGCCATGCCAATTATAGTTCAACTAGATCCAATAGAAACATTTAACAAATTATATACCACATGTGCCAAATGTAGATTGAAACAATCCAAAACTTTAAGTTTTAAAAACCTTTTGATTATATATCATGCAACATTAAAACATTAAACATTTAAAGTTCATTAAATATCACATGCAAAATGTAGATTGAAACCATCCAAAACTTGAGTTCTAAAAACTTCACATGCCATGCCAATTATAATTCAACTATCCAATAAAAACATTTAACATTAAATATCACATGCCAAATGTAGATCGAAACCATCCAAAACTTTAACTTTTAATTTAACAAAAAAATATTGATCACAACATTACTTCACATGCCAAATGTACTCCAAGCATCCAAAACTTAAATTTTAAAAACAAAACAAATTATAACACATGTCATTACATAACATGCAAATGTAGTTCAGATGACAACATTACTTCACATTCACATGCCAAAAGTACTAAAACCATCCAAAAATTAAATAAAACAAATTATATTAACAATGTAATAAAATACGTCCAAAAATTGTAGATCTCACAAGTATCAAACTGTATCAAGTTTAACAAATTTTAAGACCATCTAAATCTTGAAATCAAATCTACAAATCATGTCCATCAAATAGAGACGGATCTAGCATCTTTCCTATCAGGGTCTCAATCCGCGCACTATCATGTGAAGCATCATGGGAAACCTACATACACAATGCACATGTACTTGAACATTAAAATTTGATGTTTTAAAAATGAGTGAGAATATATATATCTAGAACTTCATGTAAAAAACAAAATATAACAAAAAAATCATGCAATACCTCATGAGGTTCCCTCTCCATTTGATGAACAAGTTCTCCCATAGGAACATCTGCAGCGGTAAACTGTACAATATACATGTACAGTTATATATATATATTAAAAACTTTCAAATGAAAATGCACGTGTACATATATAAACTTATTTTCAATAATATTAAAAAAAGGAACTAAAGACAACTTGTTTAAATGTTTTGGATGTTCCTATCTTCGTCGCTAGAGTCCGCGGATTAAAGAAATCTTCTATAGGAACCTAAATTCAAAAAATTTTAAATAACTCAAAATATAGATCTCTCTCTCTCTCTCTCTCTCTGTATATATATATATATATATATATATATATCTCAATTTTTAATGGAAATTTTTGAGGTAGAATATATATATATATATATATAACTTTAAAACATAAATTTTAAACTTGTGAAAAATTGTCCATACTTGTGGCTCATCTCCCAAGGAAGTAGAAGGTACATCTCCCAAGGAAGAAGAAGGTACCGCCATCCCAAAAACATCGGATGGAATCGGTATCTGTTAAAACATTTTATCAAATTATATATATACATACATGTACATGTGTGCACAATTATTTATTTTAAAGTCACTTAAAAAACACTAACATTTGCCAACATATCTTGATGGTCAGACCCATCTGCATTGTTTGAACTAGAGGTCCCGAACGTGATATTAACATTTTCGTCACGCATCATGTGTGAGAACTGCAAATGGTGTTTTAACATATAATCATACATTTTTTTAGATTAATGTACACATACATATAAATGTATAATTTCAAACCCTAAGATCACTAACACATACCGTTCTGGTGCCCTCTTCCTCATGAAAAATTAGGTCTTGCAAACCATTGCGACATTTTTTTGCATATATTCGGAGATCTTCAACATTCATGTTGTCAATCTCCTCATCTATACAATACACAAAATTGGCACGTGCATTTTCACGTGCTCTTTGTCGATTTAAACAAAGATCGACTCCACCCAATCCGCTATGAACATTGTCGATCATAACATCCCTTGCTTCTCGACTTATTTGAGAAGTCACATCCATCTCTAACCGCAGAGTTTTGACCTGAAACGGTCGACTCACCAATGGCGGCTCAGGGCGAGGCAACTCCACATCTCGCTTAGCGCCCTTACGGTCATATAATCGACCTTTCCCCGGGCCAAAAAATTATGACGGAAGGTCATTGTAGTTGGGTTTCATACCCAAAAAAAATTCTGCATAAAACATTTGTGCAAAATTAAACAAGAACCTCATTTGCTCCATGAAGCTTTCCAAAGGCCGCAAGATGCCGATCATACAAATAACAATCTTGTCTAGGTGCTTGAAATAATGCACCTTCAACATTTTTCTTCGGCCCTTCTTATAATTAAACATTGACTTGCCACTTCTCTTGTAACTTTTTGTTTTAAGTCCTCCCATTTATCTGTGGACCCATCACTATTTCTTTCTCTTTTCATCAATTCTACAAATGAATCACTTGCGTCCAAGATTTCTCAGACACATTTACCATTTCACCAAATGAATGTGTAACTATTCAAGGCTTTTTCGACTCTCACAGAGAGAAAAAGCCATGAGATCTCTTTAATTTTTCATGAAGGCTTTCACACCTTTTTATATGCATTCCGCCATGTTGGTTTCCCATGGCATATCAAGAATCTCGGTTGGATAAGTTGTGCCGGGTTGACAGCCTTCTTCTTGAAATGTAGCGGGTTACCCCGCATCTATTTTGACAATAGCTCAAACATTTTCATCCTCTCGCATCAATATATATAAAATTTCGTATATTAGAAAAACGCGTGTTAAAAATTTGTACAAATTTAATGAAAAAATATTGAAATTGATGGCAACCTTAATGCTGCCTGTTAACACTTTCCAACATGACCCTCGCTCGAGAACTGCACCCGTAATGATGCTATCATGAGAACTGCACCTACAATGAGCATGTTGAGAACCAGCTAGCCATGATTTTTCCTTCGAGGGAATAAATATCACTCCCTTCCCAGCCTCTCTTCTACCACTCATACCTGACTCTGGCTGAACCTGCCACACTCCATGGATGGATTAGAACCCCTTCTCCTCTTACCTCCTAAAATTAAAATATGAAACTTTATTAACAACTAATTTAACTCACAAATTTAATAAAAATCAATTCCATATATACACACATGTATGGAGATTTAAGATTATATTTAAATATCGTGACCATCCGATCCCTAAACCTCTATATTGGATCTACCATTTTTTTTGTTCATCCTCCATGATATATATCTATCGTCGACATTTACACAAAATAGATTTCAAAAAATCAATTTGTAATTTAGTGTACATTAATAAAAAGGTGAACACAACTTTCAAAGCAATAATTGGATCATGTGAAATTAAATTTAATCGAAAAAGAAATTATAAAATGATAAGTTCACCAAATTATGCTTTTACATGGTGGGAGCACTGGTATAAATTTTACCACTTAAGAATTTTAGTTTGTGGGAGAAAATGACACATGCAATATATTTTACCTTAAATTTGTTGTGTTTTATGGATATTAAAATGAATATTTCTATTTAGATCCATTCCAGATTGACTCGTAGGGGCATTTACTAGATATGTCACCTTTCATAAAAGATGAGATCCGTGAGGCTACCCGGCCCTTTGGCTGCACTCTCGCCTATAGAACTTGTAGAAGTAAAAACTAGAGGCATTAACAATATCAAATAACGTTTCATAAGTTAGACATGAACATGCCTTTCCACGTTGTGTACAAATAGTTCAAGGTAGTTAATCTTCATAGACACGCGCCATCAAGTTAAAACAATGTGATTATCCTCAACTTACTTTTCATGGAACAGGCTAAATCCTCTACAACCCGGTGGATGGAGTTGAATGGGAACTAGGTCAAGGCTTTTACAAAATACATGCTGCTGAATAACACTTACTAGGTTATGCCAACAAATAAAGTGCGTAAATGTTTTCTCCTCGAGGTTGTCCAATTGGGTGTGTAATACTAACTTCACCCATTTCCTAACAGGTTTCTTCTTGTGTTACAAATGTCTTCCACCTTATTAGTTATATATTTTTCTAATTTCCCGTGGATTCCTTGAATTTTTCTCCTACCATCTCCTCTCTCTCACTCCCCAAATTATTGGTCACCAAACATGCCCCATTGAGATCTGAGCAATTTTTGCACCATACTTAGAAATGGCATTGCCGCTAATTGAAATTGGAGTCATGTATACTAGATTTCTTTCTTAAGTGGTTTTACTGACAATATCCTAGATAGTTTGACATGATGGCTTATATGAGGTTGGAAGCTACTGGGTGTAATTTTCCCTTAAATCTTCTGAAAAACAGCAAATGCTTTATTTTCATCATTTTTTATTAGCTTCTACATACAGTATGTTATCACAATTGCAACACAATCATGTTCTCCATGAGCATGAATTATGAATGTCTGCCAAATTGCATGAAATTTGCATTCATTTTAGGCAAAAAGAAGGCTATTATACATTAAGGTCCATGCTAGAAAAATTATGCAAATAAGGTTACAAGTTCTTGATACTTACCATGTGTTTCAAAGATAATGAAGGTTGGTTTTTGAGAGTGTCCTCTCAAAGCCCCTCCCATTTGAGAGATGAAATTTAATTCAATGTATCTTAGAGTCAAGTAAGGTGTAATTGATAGAACTATTTGATTTCTTTACCATGATGATATCTCCTTTCATCTATACCTTTCTTACCATCTTATTTCCAAGTGAAATGGAATTTTTCATTTTGAATCTATTTGGCCATGTAATTTGCAGGGTCTCATAGCTAGACTCATCTGGTTGTCGTTCAAAACTATTTATCTTTCGCTCAACTCGCTGACTATGACTCTCTTCTCACACTCCTTACCATAATATCTCTAATTGCATATGTCACGCAAAGTTGGGGGTTCTAGGTCTACACCATTAGGTAAAGTTACATTTTATGTCATTGTGGTCCTGGCTTGAGGTGTTCCACCAGAAAAAGTAGGCATTAAATATGGATGAAAAGGATTTGTTTTAACTTTGATAGAATTTCCTCGTGGAATGTCAATTCCTCTATGAAATCATGCTAGCTTTGCTTAGAGAAGAAGGTTTTGGAGGAGAAATTGAATTTTTTCGACTTCTTGCCATTGAAGTTTGAAATAGTAGCTTGATGATCTATCATGACCTTATTGAGGAATTTTATGCACAATGTTGGACTTCTAAGATGGTTTAGAAGATGTTGAAGAAGTTGTTTATTTTGGTGTTGTCACCTAATGTTTCTTTGTTGTCAGACTTGATCAAGACATGTAATTTAAGTTTACGAGAAGATTGAACACCTTGAAGAGGTTTTAGATTTTGTTGTTCTCACTAAAGGTTTTGTCTAGTTTTCTGTTTCTTAAACCATCATTTCCATAGACATTTGGTGAATAGATTCGACTCGATGAGAGGATATGTATACCTTGAAGAGGCTACATATTTTGGTGACATCACTAATTGTTTCTCTATTATTATGCTTGTTAAACATCTCACTTAGTGGCAAGGCAACTCCACATATATTGTACAGCTTTGTGGGACATAAATCAATATGTAGAAATATTCACTTGGTTGTTATAATTGGATAAGAATTAAATTAAATGACTTCAGGCCTCTCATTTAGAGCTCAAATTTTTAGAAGTATTTAAGTATCCACCTTTCAAGAATCACTAGAAGAGGTTCATAAAGAATATAGGAAGACAAAACTAACCAGTGGTGTAATAAATGGATTTATTGGGTGTGATTGGCACAGGACTTGTAATGTAAATTTTCAAATAAGTGAATTTATTTGAAAAACCAAACTGGTTATTTTGGTTTAGACAAGGTCTAGAATTTAAAAAAGTAAATTCCCCTTCTTTTCCTCTTGCACACCCATGATCTGAATCGATTGAGGGGAAAAAATTTCCAAATAAAAATTTTGCATTTTATTTGTTGTACACATGAGTTAAAGCTAATTAACTCATAAATTTCAAAATACACTTAAAGTTGACAAACCCCTTCCTAATTGGCCAACATGAGGGAGATAGTCTAATAAAACTAGTTTGTCCATATTCAAATTGGTATCAAAGTAAAATTTAGCTCATTTTAGTCGTGCTAGTTAGAAGAATTAGCTATTGGTTTATGTCTTCTCAATTTCCTCTCAAATGAATGTGTACTATGCTTTTGAGAGACACACTAGGAGGAATAAGGTCCAAATTTTATGAAAATGAGCTATGAAAGTACAAGTTGGAAGCAAATGATGGTACAAGGTGATAGTTGGAGCCAAAATCGTAAGCGTTAGAGGCGCGTCTAATTATTTGGGTCTTGGTTATGGGAAAACATGATGGAGTAATGCCCAGCCAAGGAGGCACATGAAGCCGTCTCCAAGAAGGAATTTTATTTCGTGTTCATTACCTCAAGCTTGTGAAGTTTGTGTTCATGATGAATGGAAAAGGTTGACACCCACTTTTTGCAAGAAGATGTTAATAAAACATGCAACTAATGAGAATGTAAAAGAAGAGGATGTTGAAAGCTCTATCTAGTCATTGAATTCATTGCTAGTATTCGCAGGAGATCCACTACCTCATCAAATTCACCTCCTCAAGAAGGCGACAATGGTGAATGGTTCTGGGCGTATAAATTTTCCTTTAATCAAATCGCTTTATTTCATGTGATGTAAAACATGGTAAATATTCACATAAGATATATAAAAGAACTCAGACATGTTCCTTTTGTGGTTTTGAATAATCATAAATGTTTATAGGATGCTGGAAGAAGATATCCATGCACATTGAAACTTTCTAAATAAATGAGGCAAAAGTCAAAGGCCTATTGGACAAGGAAAATGATGTTGAAAATAAGATGCAATTTTTTATTACTCATTGCCATAAGAAAGGTCCTCAGGACAAGTGTTGGACTTTGTATCCAACAGTCATCCACAACATTTGAAGAAGGTGGAAAGAGATAACGACAAGAATGGAAAAGAGGATTCCATAATCGATGAGGGTCAAGATGATTCACATGATGAAGTGTACAAAGAAGCACCATTGAAATGGTTTGCTAACAGATGGGTTAGATTTCTTATCCAATTAAGGCCTTGCATGTATTTATGTTTCATGAATTTCTTTGCAAATTCAAAGTATGGTGCATGTTGCATGAAGCAAGATGCTGAAAGTAGATTTATGTTGACACACTTAAATGTAACAAATATGGAAATTTGTACATGATCTCTATTATTTGACTTTGAGATTCAAGCTTGTTTGAAGAGGCATGTTTTGTCGACTTGTGTTTGGTTGATGGTTTTGTACACCAATATGTAAGAGTACATGGAGATATTCACATGATGTGAATTTTTTTTTCTTCAAGGAGAAATGATATGTTAGCGAGCTATGTTTGTGACATGATGTGTTTTCGCCTTGATGGTTTTGTTTGTGACAAGATGTCACAAGATTTTTAGCTGGGTCCACTCTTGAGGGAGAGCCCATGATTAGCAACCTAATCATGAGAATCAAATGGGAGTGCATCCTTATTTTGAAAACAAATAGGATTCCCGAGCTACCTAGACTCAAACCATTATTTTTAGCTCAGTATCATGGTGTGTTGTTTCAATGCCTCGAATCCACAACCCTAACATAAATTGTTTTTATTCTTTGGTGTGATTTTAATGGTTATATATTAAAAGTCAATTGAATTTAAAATTTTAGCTTAGTGGCATGAACCAAACATATTGTACATATTAAATGAGGAATTTCGCTCTCCAACATTTAAATCACCCATATCACCAAGAAAACATGTTTTAAAATAACATACTTTGGTATGGGAAAGACCTTAGGTTTCAAATATTATAAGAAGGTTTTGATATGGTTGAGAGAATGTGGAAAATAGAATCCATAAAAAATTTATTTTTCAAAACGTATTACTTTCTAAAATATCAACAAGAACATGTACAAGGGTTTTCAATGAATTAACGCTATTTATTTAAATTCCATGATGTATATATATTACTCATAATTTTAACAAATTATTAAATAATGATCTAGATTGATAATTATATTATTTGTCATATATTTTGATGTTATAGTGTGAAAAAACTGAAAGAATAAACTTGTAGGGTCATTTTAATGGTGGGTGGAGAATTGGGGTCTAAAACCTTGGAGTTTTGAGGTATTAAATGAAATTTCTCGGGGTCAAACGATTATCCTCATGGCCGAATTCACCATTATTCCAAACTTAAAGACATATCCAATGGTGCAAGAAAACATCAAACTTAAGTTCATTCAAAATTTATGCCTTTAGTAAGTTGACCTATCATGTTGACCACCATGGTACGAGAGAATACCATTTTAGCCCCATTACTCATGCATGGCAAGCTAGCTACATGTGGAATTTTAACAAGACTCTAAAAGGTCTAAAATCACAAACCTCTTTAATGGTTGACAAATAAATCACACCTAGTTGGCTATCACTTTATGTTAAATACTTGGCCACCAGGAAGAATAAGAGTTCCATTTTGTGTTATATTGGTATTTTGTTCCATAGTTGAAAATACAACTAGGAGTGTGAAGTTAGAGAGAAAAAATGTATGAAGTTAAGTTTTTATAGCAACCTTACACACTAAAAGTCTTAGCTAACTCTAGAGAGATTACCTCTTTCTTTGTACTCACATATTTTCCATCCCAGAAAAGAGAGTAGAGCATGTTTACATTTTAGTGTTGTTCTTTCTCCCATAAGGATTTCCTAGGGAAAAAGGAGTCTAGAGCATCATTACTTTTTAGGTTGTTTGTCTCCATATAAGATTTCCTAGGAAAATAATTGTGTTTGATTACTAGAGATATGTATGTGTGTGTTTCATTATGTTCTCTATTTCTTATGTTGTGTTTCATTATGTTTTATATTTCTTACATTTCTGCACTCCTCATTTTTCTTTCCAATCAGTTTATAAAATAACATGAGAAGCAACATGAGACTCGGGAACAATCATTTTCATTATCTATATGGAAGGCAGAGGGATTATATCCCCTTAAGCTTAAGCTTATGTAGTTTGTCAATTTTTATCATATATTTTTTAGTAAGGGTAAATGTTTTTTATCTATAGTACAAGTCATGAGTTCCCAATTTTACCTTATGTAAAGCAAGATTCTAGGATTACTACAATTTGTACTTGGTTTTTTATTGTGATGATGCCCCGTCTCAATCACTTCTACATCTCTCGATGGGTAGTTAAATCTTTATAACAATACTTAAGTAAAATTTATCTATTTGTATTATGTGAAATTATGTAAAAAATGGTATACTATTTTTCATAAAATTGGGTTGAGTTTATCATATATTTCAATGAAAGTTGATTAAATATATTTTCTTTAAAAGGATCTAAAAATTTTGTTAAGGTATGAATTTGCAATTTTGTGTGGCTCTCTATCAACCTTCACTTCCTCATTTCTATAAAAAATCTACTTGCTCATTCGTATACCCACTTTCTATTCAAATGCATGAGTTTTGAACTCTCTAACTATGTTTTTCCACGCAGAAAATTATGTCACATTTTATACTAACTCTAAATATTATTTTGAAGTTTGGATTACTATTATTCTTTTATATAATTTAACATTAGATATAAGTTTAAATTGAAAGCTACTTAGATGAAATATAGATTAGATATGGAATTTGCAAATTATTGTCTATTTATTGAACTAAAGGACATAATTATTACACATGTTTAATTTACATTCAAATGCTTCCTTGATTTATCTCCTATAGCTTAATGTAATGCTAGATACATAATTTAAGTTGAAGGCCCATGAGATAAATATGACTTCTATGTGACATTTGTATTGAATCATCTATTTGTTGTGTTATATGAACATAATTGGTACACATATCTAATTTGCATTACTAATATTGTTGGAAATATTGTCATTGATGGCAAAGGAGGCAGCACTCAGGCAAAGGCGGCAACACTCAGGCAAAAGAGGCAGCACTATAGCAAAGGAAGGCAAAAGAGGCACAGCGAAAGCAATAGAGGCAGCAAGAAGAAAGTCAAAATGTAACAGTCATAGAAGCACAGTGAAGAACCGTTATCGGAAGATAGAGACAGAGGCAGAGAACAGTTACAAAATTCCAGGAATCGCACTCTCAAACCGGCGGAACAGAAGCAGAGGCAGAGGCAGAGAGCAGTTACAAAATTCCGGGAATCACACTCTCCAACCGGCGGAGCAGAGGCAGAGACAGAGGCAGAGAGCAGTTACAAAATTCCGAGAATCGCTTCACTCCAGCGACATATAATACAGAACCATATTCCGGGAATCGCACACTCCAACTGGCGTTATACAACACGAATCTTATTCCGAGAATCGCAGACTCCAACCGGGCGTTACACATATAATACAGAACCATATTTCAGGAATCGCACTCTCCAACCGGCGGAGCACATATAACAAATACAAACATTATTCTAGGAATCACTTCACTCCAGCAGCAAAATATATATAAGCATATATATCAGTTATATACAAGCAGAGCCCTTTAACCAAAGGTTCTATCAAAACGAAATTGCTTATAAGGTGGGACCCCTCCCCAATCACAATCGGAGAAAAGGTTCAATCGGCGGAGTTTTGTTATGTGCTCCGATTAAAGGCCGGACTCGATTGAGCTATATGCCACAGTTTATTGCTAATCGCATCCGAGTTCCCAATCGCATTGGAATTGGTCAATCGCATTAGAGAACATGTGAGTTGCGATTGCAATTGGATGTCCGGACCCGATGGATGTATGAATTATAATTCAAACATGTTTGAAGTCCTGTCCCAATCGCATCGGCAAAATACAATGAACAGTGGTCAATCGCAACACATATTAAAAGACTTGCGATTGCGATTAAGAGTTCGGACCCGATGGATGTATTAACGATGGTGTATATATATTTGAATTCCGGCTAATCGCATCGAAACTTTCCGATTGATCGCAATTCCTTTGTAATATTCTCCGATCAAGTGGCGGACCCGATTGCATTATTTGATGGTTTTAATAGGTTCAATCGCATCCGGAATCTCAATCGCAATCGGAACTCTTCGATTGATCGCACGAATTTGTAAAACGCTGCGATTGAAGTGGCGGAACCGATCCAGTTATAAGCCGGAGTTGTTATATGAAAATCGCATCCGTGTTCTGATCGCAATCGGAACTTTTCTATTATGCGCCCCGATTGCATTTGATTGAAGCCCGAACCCGATGGGCTTATTAACTATGATTAACAAGTGTTTGAGTTCCAGTTCTAATCGCAAACGGAAATTTGTGAAGGCGCTATTATATATAAATATATATATATATATATATATAAAGTTTTTGCGATTGTATTGAAAAGTGCTGCGTGGTTTGTGGACCCACGGGCCTCGGCTTAAGGTGGAGGGCGATTATCAATATACAATGACTGTGATATATGTCCGTTCCGCTTTCGGAATGTTCCACATCAACAAGACACTCGTGGCATGAAAAGCGTTGGAATATGGCCCAGAATTACAGTCAGCATATTCATTTATATATATAAAGCGCTGATATAAAAATGAAAAATGCAATTACACAAATACAGAAGTTACGCAGCAGCCATATACAGAATGACATACAGAGAACAGAAAAGAGATAAAACACAGTCACAGAAAAGACAAAGACACAGTCATAGAAAAGACAAATGCGCAGCAAGCCAAGAGACAAAACGAGTGAGCTGGAGTTCTCATTTAAATTTGAATGTAAATGTTTTAATTGTTTTTATTGTTTGTGATGCATTGGCAAGTCTCCGAGAGAAAACAAACTGCCACTGTAATGTTAAAATTGACACCTACAGTTATAATTTCTAAGTAAGCTGATAAAAGGAGTGAGAAGGCAGAAGGCAAAGAGACATGACTTTCCATTTTGAATTCCAAGCAG